>JASDQU010736146.1:158363-195998 GCA_032191745.1 Picea mariana | reverse complement strand
TAATATTACAAATACAATAATAATAGAATATTACATGATTATGAATGTAATAGTATTATATTAATATAATAATATTAAAGTAATATGATATTATATAAATTAATATAATTATATTATATTAAAAAATAAATTAATAAAACATTAAAACACTATACAAATTACAATATTAAACTATTAAAACACTCATAAAATAATATCTTAAAAATATTTGTTAATTAATACATTAATGTATTCATAAATAATAAAGTATATATTTAATAAAAAAATTAAAAATTAATAAAATATTAATGTATTAAAGTAAAACATTAATAAGCCCCCGGGGGCAGCTTAATTGACAAGTGTCGTGATATGAAGTATTATGTTTGATGAGGTTCTAAGTTCAAATCCCCCCGACTTACCCGTGCCTGCAGAAGGGGCATACGTATGGCACCTGGAGATTATAGTGGTAGCGGTCGGAATCGACCCCGTGTCACGCGAGTACGAGACCGGCCCAGTTGCTGATTCCACCAGTCATAAAAAAAAAAAAAAAAGTAAAACATTAATAATGTTATAGAGTAAAACACTAATAAAATAATAATACATAAAACACAATTTATAGAATAAAATATTTAAACTATATTAAATCTTAAAAAATAAAAATAAATATTAGTATTATATTACATTAAAGTATTAAACCAATAATAAACTATTTATAAAATAATAAAGTAATATATAAATAAAATAATAAGATTAATAAAGTAATAATACATCAATAANATATAATACATAGAATTATGTATTAGTCGAGTATTTTTACATTATTAAAGAATACATTAATAAAGTATAAAGTATTAATAAAGTAAAACATGAAAAAAAAAAATGATTAAAGATACATTGTGACGTTGAAAGAATACACATTAAAATGTGACATTGGGAAAAGTTATTAAAGGCACAAAGTGACGTTGGAAAATGTACGTCGGAATGTGACATTGGAAAATATTATTAAAGTGGCATGGGGACATTGGAAAATACACGTCACAATGTGACAATGGGAAATATTTGTCAAAATGCGAGGTTGAGTAAAAATCGTCAGATGGTTAAAAGAAATTACAAATATATTATTAATAATATTTTAATATATTAATATAATAAAAATAAATTATAATTAATATATTAATGGCGTAATAATTAATACAAGTATGTATTAGTGAAGGATTTATACATTATTAAATAATACATTAATAAAGTAAAACCATAAAAAAAAAACTAAAGTCACATTGTGACGTTGGGAAATATTCATCCTAATGCGACGTTGACCAAAAAGCGTTAGATGGAGACATTGGGAAATGATTATGACAGTGGGATAGTGGGAAAAGTTCAACATTGTGGTGTCCATAAAATCATTTTATTCAGGGATGCATTTTTCATTTTCACTTTAAATATTAGTTATAGTTGTGTTGCATTCTTTATGCCACATGTGGATCATGTAATTTATAAATTACAACATCATAAAATCTATGACTTATTTTCATCCATATATACACAACATATTATGGTGTGGGTAAGATCATAGTACTGAGATAATAGTATTGAGATTTTATTCCTTAGTACATTGTGAATTTTATTTCTATATATTAATCGCACATGTGGATCATATAACTTATAAATTGCACCATCATAAAATCTATGACTTTTTTGCATTTATCACTTTTGAGTTGTGTTGCATTGTTAATGCTCATGAACCTTTAAACATTTGTTTTCAGTAAAAAAATGGTGTTTCCTTGTATAAGGGTAGATGATGGAGACATTGGGAAATGATGATGATAGTGGGAAAGTGGGAAAAGTTCTCATTGTGGTGTCGATAAAATCCTTTTATTCGGGGATGCATTTTTCATTTTCACTTTAAATATTAGTTATAGTTGTGTTGCATTATTTATGCAACATGTGGATCATGTAATTTATAAATTGCAACATCATAAAATCTATGACTTATTTGCATCCATATATACATAATATAATTATGGTGTGGGTAAGATCATAGTACTGAGATCATAGTATTGAGATTTTATCCCTTAGTACATTGTGAATTTTCTTTCTATATATTAATGGCACATGTGGATCATATAACTTATAAATTGCACCATCATAAAATCTATGACTGTTTTGCATCCATCACTTTTGAGTTGTGTTGCATTGTTAATGCTCATGAACCTTTAAGCATTTGTTTTCAGTAAAAAAATGATGTTTCCTTGTATAAGGGTAGAAAATAAATCCATATATATATATATATATATATATATATATATATAAGAAATAAAAAATATAGCAATGCATGAAAGAAGAATTTCCTGTAATGGACCTCATCGTTACAACGACAACCTCTAACAAGTGATTTTTTTTTTTTAAGGTGTGTGCGCACGTGTACAAGGGAAATAAATACATTCGACTCTTCGTCGCCACCTGACGACGATCAAGACACATACAATGAAAACACAACATGACGACCTAAGACGCACATCAAGTACCTGCAAGCAAAGAACATCAACCATCTGAAGAAGAAAAGAAAAAGGGACTGACTACTCGCCCGTCCTACCCTGCAATGGTTAGGACCTCCAAGACACATAAGCAACGCTCAAGCCCAGGTTCCCATCGATTTTAACCATTTAAGGTCTCGGGGCTGGCGACTGTTCTAAGGAACATGGAGGTGTGTACATCCCACCCGACATAAGCGAACCAAGCACATACAAATTTACGACCCAATACACATTAATTAACAAAGGACTACAATCCACATTTGTCTTAAGGCCATTCCAGCGCGCAATTTCAGATCAAAATTTGTCATCAAGGTACCCACTAAATAACTTTCAAGGACCTTATTATACAAGTCGGATCTCGACTGGTTAGGCATTTAACCCAACAATTAAACCAATTTTTAATCAAATAATGAAGGTTAAAACTTATCATTTATAGTGAAATTTAACATATAGTTTATAGCTATAATCCAATAAATGACACAGCATTCTAAAAATCATTAAACTCATTCAATGTAAAAACCACCTTAACCTTCACGCAAGGTCTAAGTTATAATTCGATATACATTAATCATGAACCAATAATTGACCCAACAATGCATTGATCCTAATCCATAATGGATGCAATATTCAAATCCTTTAAACGCAATCATATAATTTGACATAAACATTAACTCAAGAACTAGATTATAATTCAATACCAAGTAATTAATTAGTGCAACGACCCAACGATTATAAATCCATAATAGAAGCAATATTCTAAAATCCTGTTAAGCAAGCATTTAAAAGTTACATAAATAATTTGCCATAAATGGAGCAAGCCTGGATATCTTAAGGGCAATGAATAAATTAAAGGGAACAGTGCGGCATCAGAAACCTTCCTGACTTGAAGAAATTGACAAGATGGTTAATAATAAATAAATAAAAACGATGCTAAGCATTTAAGGACAAGGCTCACGCATTTACAAAAGACAAGGATAAGCATTGAGATGAGTTGGCTCGTAAATCAACTCAGGTTGGCCATCCACATTCATATGCTAATTTAACCGAATATAGCCTTCACTTGGATCTGACAGATTGCAACAAATAGTAAACTTCCTTAAATTTATAAACCAACTACCGGAAAAACATTAAAAATAAAATCCATCTATCCTAAGGAGATTCATACTTTCTTATTAGCAGAAATATTGTAAAACCTGGAAGGTGATCTATTCAGCTTAGAGAAATCCTCCCGGCATTGGGTCATCGGTGGTCCTACCATAGTAAAGCGTAATCTAGGTTGGGTGTAATAAGTTCCTTATAAGTATCAGATGAAAAACTATAAGAGCAACCACCCTTATCGCTGTAATTAAAAGAGAACATTAACACTGTCTGTCGACAACCACACAATACAATACATGACATGATGACCAGAAAAGAAAAATATAAAAAGAAGGAATCGGCGCTGTCTGTTATTGTTGGCCACCAAAATCTAATCAATTTAATCAGGAGTTATCGCTGACATCCAAGGTAAGGCGATACAGCGTTGAATGGGCGGTCTAAACCCAACATGTTCCCGAAAGGGCAAATTTCAAGAATCACACTCAACTCGACAAAGAAAAAAAAATTATATCACTAAACCCGGATACCCAAACATAGATCAGACAGTGCCAGGAAGTCATGGGCACTGTAGTGATTGTAACCCCAACTTAGGGATTTAGGTGGTTGAAACCGGGTGGTTATCCTCCTCCAATTCGTCAAGAGACAAACAACCAAAAAAAAAGGAGAGGATATGGTGTCTAACTCACGTGGGTAACCTTCATGGTCGTAGAGAAGAACCAACCCCCAAAATGCATAGGTTCAGGGGTCGAATTCACGTGGGTATCCACCACGAATCGCACCAGAAATGAAACAAAAAAAATGCACAGAGCAAAGATATGTGGGAGATTTTGTGCGGGTATCAACCTCCCCCAACTCGCCCAGGAAATCCAACCCCAACACAGAAAATAACAACAAAAAAAACGCAGGGATAAAAACAAAAACACAAAGATAAAAACATCAGCCCATTGTCGAGTTTAAGAGCACCAATCAGCATGGGTATTCTCCCCATCACCGAGGAAACAAACTACAAAATATTGCAGAGAAGGTGTTGAATGTCGTGGGTAACCTACAATGATTTACCACATAAAATTTTGCAGAGAAATGCAACATAAAGGAATCGCTGTCCTCTAATCACAATAAAGAAAAAAAACACGTAGTGAAAGATTAATAGTTCACAAGAAAATCACGGGAATATGAAATTGCTTTCAGAAAAAGGAGAATACGCAGTCTCTAACAGTCAATCAAGCTGCAATGCAATAGGTAACGGTCAACGCAAGAACAGTACCAATAAAGATTCGCTATCGTTTAATTGCAAAAAGGGAAAAACGATTAGCGCATAAGACAGTCAACTCAGGTTGCAAGGATTTAAATGCTGAAGGAGAAATCAACTATTGTCGAAACCTGTCCCTCCATGATTTGCTAAAGTTTAAATGCAAAAGGGAAAACTATTAGGCAGAGGACAGTTAATCACATGCAAACATAATTACATGCACAAGCCAAAAATCCATCAACACAAGGTGCAGAGATAGATATCTCTGTCAAAGCTCCATAATGTAGAGTTGGGTTGTTCATATAAACTTAGATGCAGAGTCGATTTATCCATGCATGCATAAAATGCAGTCAACAATGTAAAAACACAGGATTGTCCAATGAAATAAGAAGGCGAAGTAAAACGAGATAAAACAAGATATAAACATGCCAATTTCATTTACAATCCAGATTAAGATCCAAACGTATTATCTAATGCATTCTACTCTACAAAATAAAAGCGCATATCGTTGCCTTAACGCCTGCTTCGAATGACGTCCCACGCTCCGAGCTATCCCGCTTGCCGACCGTCGAGACCTCACCGGTACCTCCCAGCCAGTTGCTAGGGGTACTCTTCTTCCCCCTTAGCCCCCTGAGCCACAAATGGGCTACACAAATCCAGATGGTAAGTCTATCTCCCAGCTCGCCTCACAAGGCTGAGCTACCACTCCTATCCGAGCTGGGATAACCCAACTCCTCACAAGTAATCAGTCAAGTCACAATTCCAGCAGCGTAACGTTACGCTTACATTCGATCCCCTTCTTCCTTCTCTTCCCTTTCTTTTATAAAGTTTTAGACCTTCAAACTTTCCCTAAATCCCTTTTTAATTTAAGTTTTAATGAAATCATCTAAAATTTCTCCATCGTACAAGTGTCATTCATCCCCCACTTTCTTCCAAAATTTATTTTCTTTAATTTATTAAATGACTCATTTCCCTCACCCATCTAGAGTTACTCTTATTTTTACTCCTAAGTGTCCCTAGATTCCCTTACATGTTTTAAATACTTTCCCTTAAAAATGATGTTGCTAATTTAGCTCAAATTAAAAGGTTCTTTATTGCAGATTCCTTACTATGTTTACCTTGCCTTTTTACCATAAGTTCCCTTCTTTCCTTTATTATGTTTCCTCCAATTCTTAGTTTTCTAATTTTTATTTTTCCCTTCTTTCCCCTTTTAATAAAGCCAAAATGGCAATTGCACTATTTAATCTTTTCCTTTTATTATTAATTTAATATCTTTTGTACTTTCACAAGTTAAGAAATAATTTCTTCTTTGCAATTTTTTTAAATCCACTAGTTTTAATTAAATTCTTACTCTCTTCATTTACCCCAAGAATTTTATGAAGACTAAACTATTACTTAAGTGGGTTTTAGTTTAAATTTTTATTTTTATTTTTAGGGTCTTTTTCTTAAGGTTAGACTAAATTTTTACCGTAGAGAAGTTTTAGATTTAGGACTTAGATTATGAATTGGGCGACATTTGGTTAGGGAAGTTGTTTAAGGATTTCTTAAGGCGTTAAATGTCTTAGGGCCATCTAGGTTTGTTCCTTCATCACCATCAATGCGATGTGCCCTTCAGAATGCACCATGTGCTCCAAGGGTGCCACTCGCCTTGTTTGTTTCTTTTACGTGATGTGCCCTTCAGGATGCACCACGTGCTCCAAGGGTGCTACTCGCCTCTTGTGTTTCTTTTGTGCGACATGCCCTTCAGGATGCACCATATGCTCCAAGGGTTCCACTCGCCAACTTGTGTTTCTTTTGCGCGACGTGTCCTTCAAGATGCACCATGTGCTCCAAGGGTGCCACTCTCCAACTTGATTGATTGGTAGACATCAATAACCCCTGGAGTCAACACTCCACCAGGTGAACTTGTGGGAGACTAAGGGATTCTAAGGAATAAGTCCCCTGCCTTATTGCATGCCCCTTAGAGTCATCATGAGCGACTGTCACAGTCTGCCCTCACAGCATCGTGGATCCTCTCGAACTAGGTAATTGTTAACCTACAGTTCGAGCCACGACGAGAGTGCTAGTAGGTTGTGGCAGGGCTGTTGTCCACACCTCTCCCTCAACCTCTCTGGAAATCATGTGTGACCCCTTTACTCCATATGTGAGTCTGGTCGGCAAGCTATCATCAGCCTGCATCATCAACAAATGTGTCAGAACATGTCCACATCATATCATCAAATCAATGAAATATTACAATAAATAAATCAACCCAAATAGAACACTCCCTGACTCAATCCGGATTCGAAGGGGTTCGATCAATGCCTCTGCATCCTCAAGGTCCAAAACCCTGCACACTCAGTAAAACCGAGTCAATAGCACTTGTCTATGTCAAAGCAGTAAAACATCGTGTCATCTATCATAATGCATCATAATCAAGGATAAATGTTTTAATATCATAAAAGTCTAGATCACTTGCGAGCAAGTGTCCTCAAAGAATAAGTTTTCTCAGTGCGCCAGAGTGGGATGTTACATACACCCCCTCTTGGTCTAAACTTCGTCTCGAAGTTTCTCAGTATAAATGCTGAAATAAATGTATCACAGTATCATAAGTCTATCTATCAAACAAAAATGGAAACTGCTGGCACATATCATATGCGTCCTCCCAGGTTGCCGAGTGTGGACTATAACTGTCCCACTAGACCTTGACCTGATCTACCGTTCGACATCGTAACTGTCGAACGTGATGATCTAAGATGCGGACCAACTCAGTCGTGAGTGCTCCCTCATCTTCTACCTACAAGGAACTCATGTCAATCACATGTGTAGGATCACTAATATAATGTCTCAAAATAGATACATGAAAAACATCATGCATACGCCTCAAAGAATCAGGCAAGGCTAGTCAATAGGCCATGGGCCCCTTTCTCTCCACAATATCGAAAGGTCCCACGAACCTAGGAGATATTTTAGCTCCCTTTACAAACTTGATCGAACTCTTATGCAGTTTAACCCGCAAGAAGACTCGATCGTCGACCTCGTAGCTATTGTCGACTTAGTGCACATCGGCATAACTCTTCTGTCAATCCTGCGCTTCTTTAATCCTTTGTCTTATGGTTTGCATTTGGTCTTCCATTTCTTGGATCACTTCTGGTCCCAATAGGACCCTATCCTCAATCTGATCCCAACTCAAAGGCGTCCAACACGGTCGCCCGTAAAGAAACTCGAAAGGTGCCATCTTAATGGTGCTCTGGTAACTGTTGTTGTAAGTAAAATCTACTAGTGGCAAGAATTCCTCCCAACGCTTTTGTTGGTCCATTACATACATGTGCAACATGTCTTCCAAGGTTTGGTTTTTTCGTTTGGTCTGTCCGTCAGTCTCTGGGTGATACGCAGTACTAAAGTTAAGTTGGGTTCCCAAGGCCTCTTGGAAACTCGTCCAGAATCGTCCAGTAAACACTGATCCTCTATCGAATATAATCTTCTTAGGCACACCATGCATCCTCACAATATCACTGATGAAAAATCTCGCTATGTCAGGTGCCTCATACGTCGTACGCACCGAAATAAAGTGATCACTCTTCGTCAGAGTGTCTACTACTATGAAAATCGAGTCATGTCTCCTTGTTGTCACTGGCAATCCACCAATAAAATCCATCGAAATGAACTCCCGTTTCAATTCCGGGATGGTATGTGGTTGAAGTAATCCTGCTGGGTGTCTATGTTCAGCCTTTACCTGCTGACACTCTAGAAATCTAGCCACAAAGTTGACTATGTCGGCCTTCTTTTCCTTCTAGAAGAATAAGGGTTTAAGATCTTCCCTCATCTTCGTGACTCCCGGGTGCGCAATGTAAATTTCTCTATGAGCCTTGCTCAGGATCAACATCCTCAACTCATCATTTGGCGGTACGTAAATCCGACCTTTAAACCTCAATAACCCATCGCTATCAAAAGAAAATCCCTCATATCGTGGTACCATCATTGTGTTTTGTCCAATAAAACCCTCAACCTCTTTGTACTAGTCGTCATCATGCTGTAAAGTGAGAATATTCTCATGTAGATTCGTCTGAAGAGGCAACACTGAAAATATGCGTGGTTTCCGACTCAAAGCATCCGCCAATCGGTTCACTGTTCCCTTTATGTAAGTAATCTCAAAGTCGTACTCGCTAAGCAATTCTGACCAATGCCATTGTCGCGCGTTCAGGTCGCTTTGCGTAAAAATGTGTTGTAGTCCACAATGATTAGTCTTTAGTTCAAATTTTCATCCAAGAAGGTAGTGTCTCCAAACCTTCAAGGCATATACGATGGCTAATAACTCCAAATCGTGTGTCGCGTAGTTCTCCTCACGCCTTCTCAATTTCCTCAAAATGTAAGCAATCACTCATCTGTCTTGCATCAAGACTCCTCCTAAACATTCCTTGGATGCGTCTGTGCATACCAAGAAGTTCGCATCCATGTCAAGGACCATTAGTATCGGCGCTATTGTCAACAACTCTTTAAGCCTTTGAAATGCTTCCGCGCATTTCTCGGTCCAAACAAACTTCTTATTTTTCTTCTGCAATTCCGTGATCGGATTTGCTATCTTCGAAAATCCCTCGACAAACCGTCGTTAGTATCCTGCTAAACCCATAAAGCTATGCACTTCTGTGACATTCGTTGGCGTAGGCCATTACATAATAGCCTCAACCTTCGCTGGATCCACGGTGATACCTTCGCCGGAGATGACATGACCTAAGTAGTGAATCCTCGATTGATAAAAAGAGCATTTGGATAATTTCCCATACAGTTGGTGCTCTCGCAGACACTATAGTACCAAGCACAAGTGCTCATCATGCTCCTCCGTCGTCCGAGAGTAGATCAAAATATTGTCAATGAATACTTGGACGAACTTGTCCAAGTACTTGCGGAACACCCCGTTCATCAAACTCATAAATACTCCTGGGGCGTTTATCAGTCTGAACAAAAAAACAGTAAACTCGTAATGTCCAAATATTGTCTTAAAGGCGGTCTTAGGGATGTCATCCTCCTTGATCTGCAACTGGTGATACCCTGATCGTAAATCGATCTTGGAGAACACCTTCGCACCCTTCATTTGATCGAACAGATCATCAATTCTTGGTAAGGGATACTGATTCTTTATCATAGCCTTGTTCTATTGACGGTAGTTAATGCAAATCCTCCATGATCCGTCCTTCTTTCACATGAAAATAAAAGGTGCACCCCACGGTGAAACACTAGGACTTATCAGTCCCAGGTCTAGCAACTCCGTCAGTTGCATTTTTAACTCTTTCAACTCCGGGGTTGACATCCTATAAGGCGTTCTTGCTATCGGTTAGGTCCCCGGTTTTAGGTCTATGGTAAACTCCAATTCCCTTTCCGGCGGCATCCCAGGTAACTCCTATGGAAATACGTCTACAAAATCTCTCACCACCGTAAGGTGTTCTAGACCTTCCACTACTCCCTTCTCGTTTAGCGCAAGGATCGTATAAATCTTGCACCCCTTGCGCATACTCTTTTGTAACTGTAAGGAAGAGATGAACCTCAGGGAAACTCCCTGGTTCCATCCTACAATCACACGTCTCTGTCCCTCATCATCGATCAAACTCAACCGTTTCTTCTTACAATTGAGTATTGCCTCATGCGATCCCAACCAATCCATACCAATCACGACGTCATAAGATCCTAAGATCGTGATGTACAAGTTGACCCTTGTGACAAACTCTCCTAGGTTAAGGGCACATCCTGTCACCTTTCCTCCAACCTTCTGTTTGGCTCCCGAATCCATCTCTACGAAGATAAACTTGTCCTGTTTGATTGCCTTTACCTTAATCCTTTTTAGCAATGCACCAGAAATGAAACTCTCAGTAGCACCTGGGTCTATCAAAATACTAAGGGTCTGGTCGGTGACAGTACCTGTCGTCTTGAGCACAGTTGACTGGTGCTCTGCCTGACGATTATTCACTGCTACATGAATCTGATGGGCCTTGCCCATATCTCCCACGGTAGTGGTTCTGGCTGATCCAGATGCTTTGGTCCTCTCCACAGGACAGTCGCGCTGGCAGTGTGGCTCCCCACATGTCCAACACCCCTTCTTCAGCCCAGTAGTCCTGGTACCCGAAGTAGAAGATGACGGCTCATTAGCCTGGAAACCTGGTCTGTTCTACCGAACAGGCCTAAACTATTGCTGCTGTGGACGACGCTGCTGCTGATACTGTGGTCCCCAATAAGGTGTTCGCTGCTGAGGTGGCAGTCGCCAGGGTGTAGTGAAAGTGGATCCCCTCTGGAAGCCACGATATCCCAGCGTAAGTCTCGCTGGTGTCTGGTGTTCCAGATGAACCCTGCCCTGCTGGTCTCGCTGGAGTCCTGGTCTGACCGCCACCAATAAGCTCCTCCTCCACTATGAGGGTCTTCTGGATGACATAGTTCATGGTTTGAGGCATCAAAATCCTAACCTTTACACGCAGGCTTCCGTTAAGGCCGAACACGAACCGGTTTACCTTAAGTTTCTTTGTGTTAAGGTGTGGAGCATACCGGAGCAGCTCCATAAAATGTGTCTCGTACTCAGGCACCGTATGACCTCCCTGTCGTAATGCATTGAACTCATTGAGTTGACGCTCAATGAATTCCTCTGAAAGGTACCTCTCGCGGAACCGTTCCTCGAACAGTTCCCATGACACGTCTTCAATGGCCATGTTCAACTGCAGTAGGAGAGTCTTCCACCATAGAAGAGCACTCCCCTTCAGTTGAAAGACCGCCATGCAGACCTTCAAGTTGGAGGTATAATCGCGAAGTGCGAAGCACATTGCCATGTTCTCCAGCCATGCCTCGGCGGATGCACCGTCCGGGGCACCAAAGAACTCAGGAAATTGAACCTTCTCGAGTTCATGGTGAATGCTACCAATAACGACTAGTGCGTGCGACAGAACCTCAGTGGGTGCCGACGCTCTGGCCTCGTCTCTATCCAAATGACTGATCAGTTCCTCGAACATGCACTGGAAAGATTTCATCATCCCAACAACATCGCCAACTGCTATCTGCTCTTGTCCAAGAACCTACTCGTCTCCCTGGGGGTTAGACCCCTCAGGTGTGGGTGCCACTAGAGGCGTCGCGCCTCCCCCCCTAGCACCCCATCGTCTGCCTCCGTGGCGTTCTCTAACCATGATTACCTACACACACAAGTCAACTCAATTAGCAATAGTATAATCAAATCAATAACAACGAAAGCCGTAGTGATCCCAAGTCATGGGTTGAACCTGGCTCTGATACCATATGTAACGGACCTCCTCGTTACAACGACAACCTCTAACAAGTGCAAATTTTTTTTTTTAAGGTGTGTGCACGCGTGTACAAGGGAAATAAATACATTCGACTCTTCGTCACCACCCGACGATGATCAAGACACATACAATGAAAACACAACATGATGACCTAAGACGCACATCAAGTACCTACAAGTAAAGAACATGAACCATATGAAGAAGAAAAGAAAAAGGGATTGACTACCCGCCTGTCCTACCCTGCAATGGTTAGGACCTCCAAGACATATAAGCAACACTCAAGCCTAGGTTCCCATCGATTTTAACCATTTAAGGTCTCAGAGATGGCGACTGTTCTGAGGAACATGGAGGTGTCTACATCTCGCCCGACATAAGCGAACCAAGCACATAAAAATTTACGACCCAGTACACATTAATTAACAAAGGACTACAATCCACATTTGTCTTAAGGCCATTCCAGCACGTAATTTAAGATAAAAATTTGTCATCAAGGTACCCACTAAATAACTTTCAAGGACCTTATTATACAAGTCAGATCTCGACTCGTTAGGCATTTAACCCAACAATTAAACCAATTTTTAATCAAATAATGAAGGTTAAAACTTATCATTTACAACGAAATTTAACATATAGTTTATAGATATAATCCAATAAATGACACAGCATTCTAAAAATTATTAAACTCATTCAATGTAAAAATCACCTTAACCTTTACGCAAGGTCTAAGTTATAATTCGATATACATTAATCATGAACCAATAATTGACCCAACAATGCATTGATCCTAATCCATAATGGATGCAATATTCAAATCCTTTAAACACAATCGTATAATTTGACATAAACATTAACTCAAGAACTAGATTATAATTCAATACCGAGTAATTAATTAGTGCAACGACCCAACGATTATAAATCCATAATAGAAGCAATATTCTAAAATCCTGTTAAGCAAGCATTTAAAAGTTACATTAATAATTCGCCATAAATGGAGCAAGCCTGGATATCTTAAGGGAAATGAATAAATTAAAGGGAAGAGTGTGGCATCAGAAACCTGTCATGACTTGAAGAAATTGACAAGATGGTTAATAATAAATAAATAAAAACGATGCTAAGCATTTAAGGACAAGGCTCATGCATTTACAAAAGACAAGGATAAGCATTGAGACGAGTTGGCTTGCAAATCAACTCAGGTTGGCCATCCACATTCATATGCTAATTTAACCGAACACAGCCGTCACTTGGATCTGACAGATTGCAGCAATTAGTAAACTTCCTTAAATTTAGAAACCAACTACCGGAAAAACTTTAAAAATAAAATCCGTCTATCCTAAGGAGATTCATAATTTCTTATTAGCAGAAATATTGTAAAACCCGGAAGGTGATCTATTCAGCTTAGAGAAATCCTCCCGGCATTGGGTCATGGGTGGTCCTACCACAGTAAAGCGTAATCTAGGGTGGGTGTAATAAGTTCCTTATACGTATCAGATGAAAAACTATAAGAGAAACTACCCTTATCGTTGTAATTAAAAGAGAACATTAACACTGTCTGTCGACAACCACACAATACAATATATGACGTGATGACCAGAAAAGAAAAATATAAAAAGAAGGAATCGACGCTGTCTGTTATTGCTGGCCACCAAAATCTAATCAATTTAATTAGGAGTTCTTGCTGACATCCAAGGTAAGGCGATACAACGTTGAATGGGCGGTCTAAACCCAACATGCTGCCGAAAGGGCAAATTTTAGGAATCACACTCAACTCGGCAAAGAAAATTTTTTTATATCAGTAAACCTAGATACCCAAATGCAGATCAGATGTTGCCAGGAAGTCGTGGGCACTGTAGTGCTTGTAGCCCCAACTCAAGGATTTAGGTGGTTGAAACTGGGTGGTTATCCTCCTCCAATTCGTCAAGAGACAAACAACCAAAAAAAAAGCAGAGGATATGGTGTCTAACTCACGTGGGTAACCTTCACGGTCGCAGAGAAGCACCAACCCCCAAAATGCAGAGGTTCAGGGGTCGAATTCATGTGGGTATCCCCCACAAATCGCACCAGAAATGAAACAAAAAAAATGCACAGGGCAGAGATATGTGGGTGATTTTGTGCGGGTATCAACCTCCCCCAACTCACCCAGGAAATCCAACCCCAACGCAGAAAATAACAACAAAAAAAATGCAGGGATAAAAATGAAAACGCAGAGATAAAAACATCATCCCGTTGCAGAGTTTAAGAGCACGAATCAGCGTGGGTATTCTCCCCATCGCTGAGGAAACAAACTATAAAATATTGCAGAGAATGTGTTGAATGTCGTGGGTAACCTACATCGATTTACCACACAAAATTTTGCAGAGAAATGCAACATAAAGGAATCACTGTCCTCTAATCACAATAAAGAAAAAAACACACACAGTGAAAGATTAATAGTTCACAAGAAAATCATGGGAATATGAAATTTATTTCAGAAAAAGGAGAATACACAGTCTCTAACAGTCAATCAAGCTGCCATGCAACAGGTAACGGTCAACACAAGAACGATACCAATAAATATTCGGTATCATTTAATTGCAAAAAGGGAAAAACGATTAGCGCATAAGACAGTCAACTCAGGTTGCAAGGATTTAAATGCTGAAGGAGAAATCAACTATTTCCGAAACCTATCCCTCCATGATTTGCTAAAGTTTAAATGTAGAAGGGAAAACTATTAGGTAGAGGACAGTTAATCACATGCAAACGTAATTACAAGCGCAAGCCAAAAATCCATCAACACAAGGTGTAGAGATAGATATCTCCGTCAAAGCTCAATAATGAAGAGTTGGGTTGTTCATCTAAACTTAGACGCAGAGTCAATTTATCCATGCATGCATAAAATGAAGTCAACAATGTAAAAATGTAGGATTGTCCAGCGAAATAAGAAGGCGAAGTAAAACGAGATAAAACAAGATATAAACATGCCAATTTCTTTTACAATCCAGATTCAGATCCAAACGTATTATCTAATGCATTCTACTCTACAAAATAAAAGCGCATACCATTGCCTTAATGCCTGCTTCGAATGACATGCCGCACTCCGAGCTATCCCACTTGCTGACCGTCAAGACCTCACCGGTACCTCCTATCCAATCACTAGGGGTACTCTTCTTCCCCCTTAGCCCCCCGAGCCGCAAAGGGGCCACACAAATCCGGATGGTAATTCTAGCTCCCAACTCGCCTCGCAAGGCTGAGCTACCACTCCTATCCGAGCTGGGATAACTCAACTCCTCACAAGTAATCAGTCAAGTCACAATTCTGGTCGCGTAACGTTACGCTTACAGCCGATCCCCTTCTTCCTTCTCTTCCCTTTCTTTTATAGAGTTTTAGACCTTCAAACTTTCCCTAAATCCCTTTTTAATTTAAGTTTTAATGAAATCATCTAAAATTTCTCCATCGTACAAGTGTCATTCATCCCCCACTTTCCTCCAAAATTTATTTTCTTTAATTTATTAAATGACTCATTTCCCTCACCCACCTAGAGTTACTCCTATTTTTACTCCTAGGTGTCTCTAGATTCCCTTACATGTTTTAAATACTTTCCCTTAAAAATGATGTTACTAATTTAGCTCAAATTAGAAGGTTCTTTATTGCAGATTCCTTACTATGTTTACCTTGCCTTTTTACCATAAGTTCCCTTCTTTCCTTTATTATGTTTTCTCCAATTCTTAGTTTCCTAATTTTTATTTTTCCCTTCTTTCCCCTTTTAATAAAGCCAAAATGGAAGTTGCGCTATTTAATCTTTTCCTTTTATTATTAATTTAATATCGTTTGTACTTTCACAAGTTAAGAATTAATTTCTTCTTTGCAATTTTTTTAAATCCACTAGTTTTAATTAAATTCTTACTCTCTTCATTTACCCCAAGAATTTTATGAAGACTAAACTATTACTTAAGTGGGTTTTAGTTTAAATTCTTATTTTTATTTTTAGGGTCTTTTTCTTAAGGTTAGACTAAATTTTTACCCTAGATAAGTTTTAGACTTAGGACTTAGATTCTGAACTGGGTGACATTTGGTTAGGGAAGTTGTTTAAGGATTTATTAAGGCGTTAAATGTCTTAGGGACATCTAGGTTTGTTCCTTCATCACCATCAATGCGACGTGCCCTTCAGGACACACCACGTGCTCCAAGGGTGCCACTCACCTTGTTTGTTTCTTTTGCGCAACGTGCCCTTCAGGATGCACCACGTGCTCCAACGGTGCCACTCGCCTCTTGTGTTTCTTTTTCGTGACGTGCCCTTCAGGATGCACCATGTGCTCCAAGGGTGCCACTCGCCAACTTGTGTTTCTTTTGTACGATGTGCCCTTGAGGATGCACCACGTGCTCCAAGAGTGCCACTCGCCAACTTGACTGATTGGTAGACATCAATAACCCCTGGAGTCAACACTCCGCCAGGTGAACTTGTGGGAGACTAAGGGCTTCTAAGGAATAAGGCCCCTGCCTTATTGCGTGCCCCTTAGAGTCATCGTGAGTGACTATCGTATTCTGCCGTCACGGCATCATGGATCCTCTCGAACTATGTAATCATTAACCTACAGTTCGAGCCACGGCGGGAGTGCTAGTAGGCTGTGGCAGGGTTGCTGTCCACACCTCTCCCTCAACCTCTCTGGAAATCATGTGTGACCTCTTTACTCCATATGTGATTCTGGTCGGCAAGCTATCATCAACCTGCATCATTAGCAAACGTGTCAGAACATGTCCACATCATATCATCAAATCAATGAAATATCACAATAAATAAATCAACCCAAATAGCACACTCCCTGACTCAATTAGAAGTCCAAGGGGTTCCATCGATGCCTCTGCATCCTCAAGGTCCAAAACCCTGCACACTCAGTAAAACTGAGTCAATAGCACCTGTCTATGTCAAAGCAGTAGAACATCGTGTCATCTATCATAATGCATCATAATCAAGGATAAATGTTTTAATATCATAAAAGTCTAGATCACTTGCGAGCAAGTGTCCTCAAAGAATAAGTTTTCTCAGTGCGCCAGAGTGGGATGTTACATTTCCAAAAGGTCAAAAGGGCATATCATATTTTCATCCAAAAGGTCATATGGTATTTTCATATTTCAGAAATTGATCTTAAACAAACATCTGAATGAAATTTAAGAAATATAATTTGAAAATCTCTTGTCAAATTTAAGAAAACATTTGTTCAAAATTTTGTAAACTCTGTTCATTACAATTTTGCTCAACAAATATATAAAGACTATATCGGTCCATGATAAATGGAAGGTGAGTTTACATCAACACCAATCATTACAAAAATATGTTGTAGTTGCAACATTGAATTCTTCAGGCTTAAGAGAAAATGAAATGTATTGTCAAACAAGTGACACTCTATACCAGTTGTCACAGAGATGAAATTTTTTAAAAGAGTAAATAATTTTTCTTGTTCGGTGATTTGATATAGAGCCCAACTAAATTTTGAAAATTCTCTGTTGTCCATAATCCTGGTTCAGAAAATTACAACAATAATTAGAAGAATAATGTATAATCAAAACAAAAACAAGTTTGATCAGTTTCAAAAACATTCTATAACATACAAGCAAAGGGGAAAAATATATAGATTCAAAAACATTGCATAAAAACATAATTATGTTTAAACTTCAAAAAATGAATTTTCCAAATATAAAACATATCTAAATCCGATAAAATTGTCATAATCTTACTCTAATATGCAACCAGATTGGTGGCATCAACAACACCAATTAATATCGACTTGACCATGACCATTTTGTCTATGAAGCCAATCTTTTCTCAAGTGTCTCCCCGCTTCCCTATCACATATATGCATATATGTGTGTATAATTTCCTTTAGTGTAGAGAAGCACTGCARAGATGGATCAAATAAGTCGAAAGGTTCATGATGTAGGTTGGTGACCATAGATTGAATTCCATGAAGAAAATGCTCCTGCTGCGTTATTTCATGCAAAGAAGAACCAAACTTCAAAGCATCTGAGTTTTCMATAACTATAGGATAGGAAAAACAAAAATAAATATACTATGAGCTGAAATACAAATAGAACGTGTGTATGGAAATTTTCAAAATTTGCTTCGTCACTTACAAACAATATTAGCATGAAATATTACATGTAGGAGACTCCAACTATGCATATGAGAGAAATATAAACATTTATTTCCATGCGTAATAATATGATTTTTTAAATATTACTGGTTAGTAACAAATGAATGTAACAATATAAATAATTATATTCTTTTGTTATAGACATAGTAAAAGGAAACTACTAAAGGTATAAAACATATAAAAAAAATAGAGAAGAAAAGATTAATAGGAGAATAGTAACTACGAATGACAAAAAATCAACAAAACAGACACATTTTATGAAGAGATAAAGTACTTACATGGGATTCTACAATGATAAGGAGTGTAATCGTTGCTTTTCTTTCTTCCTAATAGTAACATAAGCACTATTTTTCATCTTGGCATAACGTTGAAAAGAGAAAGGTGGAGATATGTGCAAACCATCAATCGATTTCACTCTTGATATGGATGTGAAGGTCAACCCTTGACGCTCTTTCTTGCCTATATCAATAGTAGCTCAATCTAAAGTCAACCCCTATGATTTTTGTATAGTAAAGGCCCATGCCATCTTTAGAGGAATTTGTTTCCAATTTCCTCTTGTAACAGGTGTGATGGGAACAATATTCAAATTATTTTTGTCGAAAGGAACACCAATGTACTTATCAAAAAGAACAGTAGTGAACATTGGAAGTTGAGGTGGTTTTGTACCATGGCTATAGTAAATTTTTTGAATGTAACCAAGTGCACCATTAACTAAGCTGGATTCAACCCACAAGTTACTTGTCAACATGACACATTGACCAGGGAATAGCAAAACCTCACGTTCTAGTTGATTATCATCAACACCAACAATTTCATCCCGTCTTGTATGCTCAGCTACAGATCGTGCAATTGGAGTATTTAATGAATTTAACATTTCTCTATTATGCAAGGTGACCAAATCATTTGTTGGGAACAAGTGAATTGCTGAATGAAATAAACTCCTTTCCACTGGAGGCAAACTCATATCAACCTATGACATAAGAAGATCCCAATCATCAATAGCAGGTTCAACATTTCTTATGTTATTCAAGAGTTGTCGAAAAGCGGCTTGCCTTGGATGATTTCCTTGTTGTTGAAATATTGTATCCAAAGTAAGAACAATGTTGAAGTTTTTCCATAAAATTTTCTCTACTGTATTACCTGCATACAAAGGCTTATCTTTGATAGGAGGCAATTGACCAAGGTCACCCACAAGAATGATGGATCTACCACCAAAAGGAGAAGTTTTTTTTTTAGGTAAATGCTTCTCGTCATTGAGAATCTATCTGTATGAATAATCTTGGTCCTAGAAAGCTCATTTCATCAATCAAAATATATCGAATATGCCTCATTTCTTCTTGATATATTGCAAGAGATTGTCCTTGTAGTGGTCTCATATCTTTGATAGGAATTTTTAGAGCGGAGTGTATTGTTTTTGCATGTATATTAAAAGCAACTATTCTTGTCGGAGAGAGGAAAAGCAATGGACTATGGCTAGTAGCTACTGAAGCAGAAAGAGCATGAGAAATACAGTGAATAAGAAAAAACTTTCCAGTGCCAACAGTGCCTTGTATAATCATTTGAAGAGGTTCACGATGTTCATATTCAACTGAGTGTTGTAATATGATCTCAAAGGCTTGTTGTTGTTTCTTTGATAAGGATGTTGGTGAAGGAATTGTGGAAAGAGAATTTTCAACAATATCACCCCTAGATTTGGCAATTTTTATAAAATCTATAGCTTCTTTGACCACATCGTTTGAAACCATCGATTGCTCCCAATTAAAGCATATATCAAATTCCCTTTGCCCAAGAGTTTGAAGGTCAGAAATTTTGATATTGTTAAGAGGTATCAAGCGAGAAAAAAATTGACATTTTTCAAAATCATCTTCAACAATGGTTTCTTGTTCATGGGAATATTCATCTTCATCAGTAGTATCAAAAGGTATAGGGGAACGATCAACATGCCATGCTTGATATCGGAAATTCCACCAATTTTCAATCACTATTTCACTGGAGAGGCCAATATCAATGGGAATATTACGAAATGGTTTGTACAAAAGTAACTCAGTCCAACAGAAAGTCTCAAATTCATCAGAAGCCTCATTGGGAATAGAATAAAAATGTGGCCAAACTTGAACAATGGCATGAACATATCTATGTTTCCATGGTTCTTTTTTATGTTTTCCATCAAAGGTCCAAGATCTTTCTATTTCTATCATAGACAAATGATGAAGAAATGAAGGTCGATTTTGATATATTTGAAGAAAACTATCTGGCTCAGAAAATTGATGGGGATCATTTGATACTTTCTTGAAAACCTTTCTACCAACATTTAAGGAAAATAATTTCCTACTGCAAACAACAAGAGGTAGTTTCAATAACATATGACATGTTTCTTGTGCACCAATGTCACAATCAACAAGGGTTTCTGCAAGGAACCTTCTATATGCACACAATACAGGAGCTTCTGAGCCACTTGCATTTGAAATTCTAGTCAACATATCTTGGTAACTTTTTGATCTCTTTTCTGCCTTGGAAGCATACTTTGAAATATATTTCAAGACAACATGTCAAGAAACCATAGGCTGACAATCAACATTAGCATGCCACATTGCAAGAAGATCAACATTATGAACATTTAGCCTATCATCATTTCATGCAGGCTCGTATTTATTTTTCCCTTTATCATCTATGAACAATATTGAATCATCGCAAACCTCTCATGGAGCATTGTATCGACATTTGAGAATAGACCCTTTTTTTCGCAAACAAGAATCTACACTGCACTTTGTATGTCTTTGAACATGATTTAACAAATGCTCATAATCATCTTGAACATTATAAGAGAGAATTTTTTCACTATTTAATTGGCATGGATCATCATTTAAGCTTCGAGGAACCATTATGTTTCATTGATGAATATCACATGGATTCCATACTGATACATATTTATCAAAGGATGTGTTTGCAGCGTGCACATTAGAAGGGTTTGACCAATCCAATGTGTCCATGTTTGGTGCACCTTCCAACCACAAGAAACCATGTATGTGGGCTGAACCTCTATGTTGCCACTCATACTTAAAAAAATGTATATATATTATACAAAGTTAGTAAACATATATAGAAGAGTACAAGAGGAATGTGAAGCTAAACATAAAGTAGAAATCCATCAAAAGAAACCTGTACCAAATGTCTTTAGCTTTAAGATATTTTTTTATGACTTCTTCCTCAAAGATTTGAAATCTTTGATGCATATACATGGCAAAAAGATGCGGGTACTCGATGACATTTTCAATTTTTTTACGATCATTGAAACGATGAGAATGTGCATTTTTGGGCATGACATTGTGTAAGTTAGGCCACTTTGTGTCAGCTGCACTCAAGGTAAAAAACAATGTTGGACACTCCAACTGAGTAATCATGTCAGTGAGTTCAACACGACACTTTGTCCAATAGGCCCATGTACCTCGAAGAGTAGAATCAAAACACATAAGATGCTTAGCCAACTTATTGTCAGTAAATCAATGAGTTGTTGTTCCAAGTCTAGAATTGTTGTAGGTGAGTTATCATGTATATTCTTCTTTACAAATACTGTAGCATTTGCTTGGATACGATGGCACATAATCATGTTCAATAAGAAATACCAAAACCTTGGATGCCTTCCAAATATTTGATCAAAGAATTTGTGAAGATGTAGTCCATATTCATGCAGTTGAATATTACAAATACGAGGATGCAACCAATCAACCTCACTAGTGGGGAATAATGTGGGGAAAGACATGTCCAATAACCCTTCTGTATCATATTCATTGATGGGAGACAAACCAATGTTTGGCCAATCCAATCATTCAACAGGTGTGGAATCTGCATTTTGAATGAACGCTCTTATTTCTTCCATTTCTCTCCCTTCATTGGGTAGTCAGGCAACAAAAGATGAAGGATGATCATGTAAATGATCAGGAACCAGCTCTTGATTGTCAACAAAATTAGTCTCTATTTCTTGAATATCACAATCAACAAATTTAAGCCTACTTGACACATCTATTGGCCTTTGAGGGAGAGAATCAAGTGAATCCATGTCGATTTGAACGTCCCTGTAATATTGATCCATTTGAATTTTGTAATGCAATGCATCCAAAACTCGTGATCTCTTTACATAGCATTCATAATGTTTAGATTGTGCACCACATCTCCTAACAATGAGGATGTCAAGATCTTCAACACGTCGTGGAAGGTTTCTTGCAATCATGGAAATATCTTGTGGAAAGCTAATTGTGTGACCACTATATTTATATTGTCCACCACGAGCATGTGTCACTTGTAGTATTGGATTAACCCTTGCTATTAGCATCTCTTCAAATTGGGTAAGAACATTTAGAACAAGAGGTTGGTCACCTGGATCCATGTTATTCCAACGATAGAAACGGTGGGAACCTCGCTCATATTTGCACATTTTTCACATAGGAACTTTAGACCCTCTCAAAACTTGGATTCCAAGATAAGATTCACGAAAAACATGGCACATTTGCACAATGGAGAAGCTATCAATCTTAGCTCGAATTTTTTTATGAACTTCGATCATGTTGGTATGAAAATGATGGAAAGCAGGTTGATTCACTTGATGGATATGAACTCTAAACAATAGAGCATTTTCAGGACCAATGTCAAAGGCCCTACCCAAATTTGGTCCAAGAGGAGTTGTTGCATTGCTTCCAACATTTCTTTCCCTTGAATTAATGGAGTGCATATCTCTATTTTGATTGCATTGAATGGTGTCCTAGTAAAAACGGATATAAAAATGTTAAATTCCAACTTACTAACTTACAAGAGAAGGAAAAATAAAATCCTTGGAATGCAGATGACAAACAATTACATTATATTGTGAATAAGATGGTCCTGGTTAACATGGACCAAGGTTATGAGAAGGCTCTCCTTGAGTTTGAACATGTGTTGCTGGAATATATTGGTCGTTGATTTCTATACCTCTATTGGAATGGTTAGTGTGCTACAAATAAGGAGAAAATAAAATGTTAATTTACTAATTTTAGTAATCTATATATCGAAATGTTGTTGAAGAAATTTGACAAAGAATTATGGCACTCGAATACCTTAGTTGTTCCAAGTGAAATAGTTCTTGATTCTGTTGGTGGATGGATATTACCTTGAAAATTTGGGAGAGGAGACACAGATCCAACAACAATAGGTAAAGGTTGCAAATTATCAACCCAATTGGCAAGAAAATTACTGTCACCCACAAATTCAGATGGCCCTATATTTTGAATGTCTTCGAGAAATCTACCATGAAGGTGTTCCAACCTTCATGCTGCAATGTAGGAGTTTCATTTGTAGAATATTGAGGGTTGTCAATTGAATCAAGGTTTTGAACATGATCATCTTTTGGAATATGAGAAGTTTCTACAATGAAGACAACATTGTTATGAGATTGTGGAACATAAGAAATATCCAGAGTATGAAAATATTGTGGGAAAGAAACATCAACACGTATTTTTGTTTGCATGATAGAAGATAAACTTCGATACTTACGACTATAGAGAAAATCATTTTGAATATTATTTCAAGTGGTTCTTGTACGATACAAAGCTCTTCTACATTCATTTGCATCTTTGTTTTGTTGATACCGTAAACGATGGATTTCATTTATCCTCTCACATGTTGTCGGAGAATGAGTTCATTTCATAATACATTTACTTGTGCCTTCAGTAGACATTTCTACAAAAGGAAAAAATACATCATAATTAACTTGGCATATATTGTGCCTTCAATAAACATTTATATCTTTAGTAAACAATTTTTACTAAACATATATTGTGCCTTCAGTAAACAATCTTTATATCAATCCATATGACAATGATATGAAATTGAAAATTATTACAATTGAATATGAATATTGAATATCAATCCATAAGACAAGTACAACATGTTTGATAATATTATGAATTCTTTATTAAAAGGAAAAGTAGACTAAGCCAACAAATCTATTCCCAATGGTGGAATGCCATCAACATAATACATGTTTGGAAGTAGTGGGAAAACATTTCCATTTTCAATCAGATCATTGAACTGGTCTTGAAATGGAAATCTCAACTCAGAGTTTTGTAACATGGATACATTTTTCATATTTGTTGGGATTCAAGAGCCGGTCATCAAATCATAGAACATGAGTGAAACTTCATTGTTCTTGCACATGAGCACTATCTCATCCATTGTTCGAAATGGAAGATATCCAAAACATTTTATATTTATTTTTGTTGAAAGGTGTTGCAACAAATTCCATTTGAATCCCCAGTCATCCTCAAAACACTCCAAACTTCGTTCAATAGATGGTTCACCAAATATAAAATTATCCACTTCTTCAATAGACCAAACAGCGGTGGAACCATCATTGATGAGGCATATAAGTTGGTTATTGTATAATGCCAATGACATACATCGTATGTCAAGGATTGGAACAAAAGAAAAACCCCACTGATTATTTAAAACATCCATCCAATATATTGTGTACCCATAGTAAGGGTAGTCTTCATAATCGTTGTCCAAATATAGCCAATAAATTTTACTTTTATAGATCACTGCCTCTTTTGGAGGTGTAGTGCCACCATAAGGAATGTTTGTACTCCTCCACACCCTGTCAAGGCTATTGCAAATGAAATACTTTGACTACATGTTGTTCGAAATATGTTTCAAAAGAACCCATTCATATTTTCTAGCACTGACATTTTCCAAGAGTGTAAAGAAACCCGAGTCTCCAAACCATATAGAACCTATGTTCTTGAATGACTTCATAAATGGATTCATCACAAAATAATTCTTTGTAATGAAGCATCTTGTTGGTAAAGACAACAAAATCATGGATCGAATAGTGCATTCAATTGTATAGCTCGAATCTATAAATGGCAGATGAAAACGACAAACACGACTAGTTTGATGAAGGTATCCTCCAACGAAGTAACCTTCCTCACCATAGAGAAAAGGAATTATAAAACCATATTCATTGCAGGAAAGTCGATGACAATGCGCGAGGAATGAAGGAGTTTGTAGAATAACATTCCAGTGTTTACAAACAGTTCTAAATCTTGTCAACACCAAAAAAGGGAGCCAATAAAATATCAGCTCCAAAATTTGGAATGGAAAACAACTCCATATGGTTGGATCCATAACGATGTCAAGAAGTTTCCTAGCACCGAAAAAATAGAAGTAAAGTGATTATAACTTTTATAGAATTAAATCTAAAACATAAAGCTTGTAAAATAAATCAACCACTTCTAGGCATGAAAGATTTTATTTGAATATAAATTCTAGGCATCAAGTGAATATAAATCAACCACTTGTGAATATAACTTCTAGGTATCAAGTGAATATAAATTTAGGAAATCAAATAACCATTCTTTATAAATGCAATGAAGATGAGGGCTTAACACCCAAAAAATAGAATCCAAAATGAGAGATAAAAAGTTCTTTATAGGCGTTGTTATATTGAGCATATTTACAGTGAACATATATAGAATAATAATCCAATATTTACAGTGAACATATATAGAATAATAATCCAAACAATAATTTTCTTCCAATTTATTAATTTTCTGCCAATTTATAAAGTATGAAGAAAGGTAAAAAATTAGAATTAAATTAAACATAAAAATATTGAAATTCGTAAAAAAAGACTTTCATCATCTATTATTTGGATTTATATATTTGTCGCTAAGATATCAACATGCTTTGCAATCCACACATGGAGTGGTGAAAATGAGGATGTAAGAATAAATATGAGAAGAATAGTTTACCTTTTAAAGTTTAATATACTTGAATTACTTTAAAATATATATTACTTTTGCTATGTTGATAAGAATATATGATCTTATTCTGTCCTAAAGATTTTAGTCTTATTATGTGACAAAATAGTGAGTATGGAACATTGTTTTGTTAGCTTCAATTCAAACATTGTATTATTGTTATATGACATAATTGTAGATTACTTAAGTAAATTAGAATTCAACTACGTTGATGTTTAACTACCTTATTTTTATATAAACACTATTAAAATAAAAATAGGTATCTGTAAGTAAAGTTAGTTAAAGTTAATTGTATGAATAGATATCAATAATAATAAAGTTACTTGAATGAATAGCTTAAAAAGTTGCTGACATGTTGGTTAAGAGTTTATGTTTTAATATGGCATGGATGCATGCTTATGTTTATTCTATTTGATGCAACTTAATCGTGCAAGTCATATCTAAATTTTAGAGCAGAGGGCTAATTTAAATAAAATAATGTTAACTTGGGTGAAATGTAGCGCTTATTCAAACTTTGCGTTAGTGTATAAAATGTAATGCTTATTGAGACTTGGCAATAAAAGTGGTTGGTTAAAGAGGTAGATTATATGTATAAAATGGTGGGTTGAAGAGGTAGATTATATGTATAAAAGGTTGGTGGTTAAATATGTAGATGTAGATTATATGTATAAACGGTTATAGGAGAAAATTATGCACGATGTTATAAGTTAATGAATGATTGTGTATCATTTTTTCCTATCTCTATGTTGGATATCATAGTATTCAGGAACATAATGGAAAGGGCACACTGTCAATTATTGACTTTTTACCTTGCTCCACTTTTACCATTTAATTAATGGTTGGAATGTACTTTTTGCGATGTATTTTATATTTAGATGATTTTCCTATAGTTATTTTGTATGTTTAGGGATATATGGAAAAGACATATTTCCAATCGTATGTGGCTTCACCTTTACCATTTGATTTCAATGGTTGTAATGTACTTTTTTCTATGTATTTTATATTTAAATGCTTTTCCTATAATATTTTGTATGTTTAGAGATCTATTTTTTTTTTTCAAATACTTTTCATTTTATGAGAATGAGAAATGCCTAATTCTTTTTCTTTGAAAAATATTTGAAGTGCCCTAACCACTTATTAAAAATTTGTTTCCAAACTTACATGCATTTAGTTGATTATCTCCCATACTAATAGGAAAAGGTTCCATGGGAGGATCCAAACTTACATGATAAACTTGAAAAGTGTGATAAATTTAGTGACTATTATGATCTCGCTTTCATCACTGGTTTATTTGTGAACTTAAAAGGTTTCATGGGAGGATCCAAACTTACATGATAAACTTGAAAAGTGTGATAAATTTAATGACTATTATGTTCTCACTTTCATTACTCACCTATTTGTGAACTTGAATGTTAAAAGAACTTTGACCATTTAATCTTCTTTTAAATTTCATTATTATTCATTTAAATTCTTTTATGATGTCACATTCCTCGACTCATTTCTTTGTGAACATGAATATTAAAAGAACTTTTGATTATTTAATCTTCTTCTTTTAAATTTTATTGTTTTTCATTTATTTTTTTCATCTTTTCTTTATACATCATTTTTTTTACAATGTTAATTTCAATTTTAATATCTTATAAATAAATATTTAAATTAAAAATTTAACATATTTAAATTAAAATTTTAAAATATTTAAATTTTGACTATAATTAAAAATCATAAAAATTTATTAAAACTAAAAATTAAAACTTTAACATTTAGGAGAAGACATGAACAATTAGAAATCGTAAAAGATTATTAAAACTAAGAATTAAACTTAAACATTTAGGAGAAGACATGAACAATTAAAAATTAAAAACATCACCATTTCAATAGTTAAAAATTAAAAACATCACCATTTGATGCAACTTAATCGTGCAAGTCATATCTAGATTTTCATTTTCATTCTGAACCGTGTAGAAACAGTAAATACCAGTATTACTGCATATTTACAAACCCTAATATTATTTACATTGTAAGTAATGTTTAATATTACATGCCCTTGAGCGTTCTTTTATAAAAGTGGTCAACTATTGAATTGAGCTTCATAGCTTTAAATTTTCAATGGCACCCGAGTTTATATTTCTAAAACTGGAGTTTATTGTGGCTGGGTTATTCTCGAAACATAAAGTTATTCTATGGAAGGGAATAAGGACTTTCTTATCTCCTTAATTCATTTAAGCCCAAACACGTTTATATTGAATGATTTATCCTTGACAATGCAGAAGGGACTTGGAATTCCACTCAGGGATTGCAATGCCAGTCTACAATCACGAGGGGATATCATTTGAAACCTGCATATATACCAATCTTCTTTTACTAATTTGTTTATAAGGGTTGGCAGATCTTTCAAAAATCTCCATCACAACACTTAATGCCTATTTCACAGGCTGAATGATTTACAAGTCAACCACTTAATGTTGTTTTACATGTCAAACACGTTTAAATTGAATGATTTATCATTGAGAATGTAGACGATTGCGACTTGGAATTCCACTATTCTGGCTGATAAACAAAAACACCGTAATTATGTTAGAAGGATAACACTCCCCATTTGTGACTGACTGAGGTAAATCATTTAATATTTCGCGGTGATTATATCTGATACATTATTTAACAAAGTATTGGGTTATGTGAATAATTGCAGTGTAAAATTATTTTGAGTTATATTTCGTGTGAAATATAAGCCATGAAGCTTAGGTGGTAGACAACACTCCCCGCACAGTAAAAACTCACAGCCTAGTAAAAATCTCGAGTTAAATTAAAAAAAAAAAACCTAATTGATACAGAAGGCTCACCTTCCTAATAAAAATCCCTCTTAATTAAAAAAAACTTGTGGAGGTTGCCTAACAACCATATGAACACGTACCTCACTTAATTAAAAAAAACTTGCCGAAGTATATAAACACCTTGAACTGCACGGTTAAAATGTATTTAACAGTATTAAGAATATACTTCGTGTATATGCTTAAGCCAAACTATATCCTAATATGCGATATATTTCTCCTGTCATTAGGGATATATGGTGTTACCGATAACATTTATTTTAACCTAAAACTATATCCATATTTTAGGTTATTACCTTAAAACTATAAGCCATTATATTTCAGACTTTTGTCATTATAGGTTATTATAATATAGGGTTATAATGACAATATAATAACCATAATGACATGTGTCTTATTGTCATTAAAATATGGTGTTACTGGTGTTGTCATTAAAATATATCCATTTTTTATATTTTTATATTGTCATTAAAATATGGTGTTACCGGTATGGCTTAAAGTAACCAATATATGTGGATTAGGTTATTATTATAGGGTTATAATGACAATATAATAACCATATGTTGTTACCGGTTTGGCTTACCGATAACCGGTTTGGATATAGGTGTTACCATAAAATATTAGAAATAACCTAACACACACCCTAATACGTATATGGTGTTATCGGTTTTGAAATATGAAAACCTAATACTTTTGGCTTAAATAAAGTTAGGTTAATACTTTATAAAAAATTAAGTTTCGTGGCTTACGTGAGTTATGAGGATTTACAAACAAACCCTAATTCGCCTTTTAGCGTTCTCCAACCACTCGACGTTCACCAACTAGATGGTTGTACAAAAGAAATCGATAGGATAATTGTATTGGGGGAGAATACTATTATGCTACGTGGTATTTGGGATTTCAGCCATGTATGCAATTCCGACGACAGCCAATTAGATGGGCATCCCTTCAGTCTGCAAATTGTATGGAGTTCGAAATTCAATTGGCATGAGATGATACAATGCCTAGACAATAATGCATATATTTTCGATTTCAAACATGAAGTTATTAATCTCAACAAGGATCTAATAGACGACTTAAATTCTTTAATTACTGCATCATGGGCGATGCGATATTTGTTAACAGTGATCATTTCCCATGACAATGGAGATGATTCGTTGTGTTCGATTTCTCTTGAATTGCTTTCCACTGAGGAGTATGCTTTAGGATTGAAGATTCAACATTGAGTTTTATAGAATTTGACCACGAATTTGAATTTTATAAATTGAGCTTTGAATCTCTAGTTTTGAATTTGGTCAAACCACTTGAATCTTGTTTTCAAGTTTAAAATGCTCGGACCATTTTTCATTGGCACGGGGGCTTTTTTCAACTTGTCTAGTCCATTTAATGGCATTCGCAGTTTCTATGCAAGTCTAATTTTAAACTATTGTGCAGGTATAATTTTATGAGTACATACCTGTTCCAGAAAAGGTTGTCGAGTTTGATAATCAAATGCTCCTCTTCAAGACTGATGTTTCCACCTTTGAGATCAGGGTTGAGATACTTAAGAGACCTGCACAATATATACATTAGGAAAACATTAGCATGCAAGTGTTTGTCTCTAATTCGTGCATGCGACTGTCTATAAATTTAAAAAACTGTTCTTACATACCGACCTTTTTGACTAGAAAGTTCGAGCACCCATCCCCATTGTAAAGAATAATACTTCTTTTGCCTGCATGCGACTGAGTCTAAATTTAAAAAACTTCAATTGGAAAACGTTTACAGAATGGGTGGCTCAGAGAATGCGTATGGGTGGCTCATAGAATGCGTGGTGATTCAGGTTGTGCGTGCATGCGGCTGTCTATAAAGCGCCCTCCCCCATGTAAACAATAACACTTCTTAACACTTCTTTTGCATGCATGCCACTGTGTCTAAAAAACTTAAATTCCCAAATGCTCACAGAATGCGTGGCATGTCAGGTCGTGGAATGTTCATAATGTGGGAGGTAATGCGTGGAGGTCGTGGGATCAGAAACGAATGGTGCTCTAACATAAAATGTGTGGAGTGATATAAACGTGGCATGCATACATATCAATCATTCTTAATCATTTGAACGTGTCAATTATATTCTTAATCATTTGAACATGTCAATTATATATGCTCACAGTAATTTTTTAAGTATTCTTAGATAAATGTAAAAAAGTAAACATGTTAATGGTTTCCTTCATAAATGCAAGGAAGTTATGAGCAATAAATCTGGCTCATTGATTTTGGAGGACGACTAAGAATATACCAACATCTTGAATGCATATCCATCAGATTAGGGTTTAAGGTTAAAAGATCATTAATTGTGCCCATTGCCAATAGGTGTAAGCCTATCCGTGTAATTAATAAGTATTAATATTGTATTCTTAATATATTACTTTATTATTATATTATTACTTTACTAATGAAATACAATAGTGCATTAATAATTTAGCAATGCATTAATTAATTAACTAATAGTTTAAAGAATTATTGTAATAAATTTAATTTTTACATTACATTAATGTGTTAATTAATTAAAATATTAGTACAATAATGTTTTATCACATCAATGCATTAATACATTAATGCATTAATACATTAATGTAATAAAAATTATTAATGTTTTACTCTATTAATATATTAATATTTTAATGTGTTTATGTAAAAATACATTATAATATTAATATATTAGTGATCTATTAATGTTTCTACTTATGCTAATTTAACTAGCAACAACCACTTTATAAAATGATTATTGCTAGTATATAGCATCTTTAAATATGTAACACTTAACTCTTAAAATTTTAATTTATTAACAACTAAACTCTTAAAATTTTAATTTATTAATTATAGGTATTATTTATTTATTAATTTTTTTATGAGATAATTGACTAATTTAATTATAATTCTTAATAAATAATAAAAAATATGCATGCATTTACAGTTTTTAAAGCAAAAAAACAGTTTTATAATTCAAATTCTTTTAATACATTTAATTAAAATAAATAAGATGTTCCCATGAGGTTATAAATTTGGATTTAAAGATCGGTACATGTTGGTATATATATTTCTGCCAGTAAAGTACCTGTTAAATTTGGATTTAAAAATCGGTACATGTTGGTATATATATTTCTGTCACTAAATTACCTGGTGAATGTTGTTGTTGGGAAGGGCCACCTTGTTACCTCCAGAAAATATGTGAATGCAGGGTTTCAAAGCATTTCTTTTTGCTCTGTTTGGAAAAGAGCTTATGTAACATGAAATTTCCCTTTATTATCTAATTAGAATCTTATCTAATTAGAATCTTGATCTAACAACAAAATAATTTGTATTTTTTTTCAATTTTGAGAAATCATCCCATTAGAATCCCAATCTAATTTATAAAAAAATTGTTTGTTGTTTTTTATCATTTATTTTTTATTTTTAATAAATAATCTTCATCACTTGTATATGAATCTCAATCTAACTAAAATAAAATGTTATTGTTGATTACAATATTATTAGAAGGTTGTAAAGAGCTAGGTTAAACACTCTTTTAATAATAAAAAAAGGCAATGTATGGATGGGATTTAATGAAAAGGAAATATCCTTAGTTATAATTTGTGTGTTAGGCATTAATGCAGGTGAATTTGTGTGTTAGTCATTAATGCAGGTAATTAGCAGGAATTAGTATCAATGCAGTATGTCAGGTTGACATTTCTGTGATGAAATGGCAGTGTTGAAGGTGTGGAGGAATGACATTTCAATAGTGGAATGCCAACTGTGAAGGGATGACATTTTGGTGCTGGCATTTCTAAATGTATGTGCATTAAGCTCTTGCTTTAAGCTTCGCTCTAAGGATATAAAATGTAAATCTTTTGCATTAAGATAATCGCAATTTTTGTAAAGTTTTTAACTGATGGTGATTTGAAGTGGATGTGTTATTTAAATTTAATTCCATATATAAAACTAAATTACTATACCTATCACAATTTTATCGTCACGAAGATTGAAATTAAGTGGTTGCAGTGATGTTGAATGTTTTCAATGTTATTTGAAAGACTGACTTCTTATCGTCACGAAGATTGAAATTAAGTGGTTACAGTGATGTTGAATGTTCTCAATGTTATTTCAAAGACTGACTTTTTATCGTCACGAAGATTGAAATTAAGTGGTTGCAGTGATGTTGAATGTCTCGATGTTATTTCAAAGACTGACTTTTATAGTCACGAAGAATGAAATTAAGTGGTTGCAGTGATGTTGAATGTCTCAATGTTATTTCAAAAACTGACTAGTGTAAGCTTTTGCATAGGTAAACAAGTGTGAGTAGTTATTGTCTATTAAGGTAAACAATTGAGTAAGATGCTTGCTTTTTGTCGATGTTGCTAATGCAATTTGATGAGACAAGACCAGCTGTAAAAGCTGCGAAATTCAGCTCTGCGTACTGTTTTCGATCAGACAATTTTATCTGTTTTGTATATTACTACTCTGTTCATGTTGAAGGTTGTTTTGACTTTCGGAACCAAACAGGATGATGACACTATACAGGAGACGTCGACCACATATTCGCTGGAAATCGTCACTACATTCGCTGGACGAAAGGCTTGGTATTTCTTCGAGAAGAAATTATATTTGATTGATTTCATCAGACTATGCAACCTGAAGAAATCTTGCCTAACCCGAAGAAGTAGTTGGTAATCTTAATTAACCCGAAGAAATAGACTATGCAACATCGCACATTGTATTCAAGGACCTCAAAGATTCCATTGGTTGGAAGTTTCTTTAGAAATTGTAATATAGGCGAGGAAGGACACCGAAAATCTCTATATAGGGAAGGAAGGACAAAGAAGAGCTATAGTTACAATAGCGAGGAAGTAGTAATGGCTTTTGTTTCTGTAGCGCCGTTCGTTTCCAGGTTGGGCCTCCACAAATCGTTGAGCAGTTCCACGAACGATCTTACCGCTGTCTGTAAACCACTTTCAAAGAGTCGAATGTTAAGGCCAAATAAATTTGTCACTCCAATAACTACGAGCATGAGCTTCACCGTTGCAGCTGATGATACACAAAGACGCACAGGCAATCATCATTCCAACATCTGGGACAATGATGTCATACATTCTCTCACAACGTCAACGTCATATGGGGTATTAAACTTACATTCATCGAGAATTAATCGAGTAATCCGTTTATTCTGTGCATTTTCATTCATCAATCGAGTAATCCGTTTAATCGAGTAATCCGTTAAAATCTATCATTCATCAATCTCTGCAAGATAACATTATATTGCATTGAAATGCGCCGTAATCAGGCACCTGCATATCGTGAACGGGCTGAAATGCTTATTGAATAGATCAAACTTCTACTTTCAAGTGACATGGAAGATAGCTGCAGTGACAGTGATCGTGATTTAATCGAACATCTTCAGATCGTTGATAATATCGAATGTCTGGGAATTGATAGACATTTTCAACCTGAAATAAAAGTAGCTATGGATTACGTTTATGAAGGGGTCAGAAGCAGAACACAACACAGAGAAATAATCCACAAAAGTAATTCTATTGCTTGATACGAAATGTTTACATATGCCTCTATAAATAGAGGTCTTTAGAAAACTCTCGAGCGTCCAGAAGGTTCTCGGAGCGTTGGTGGATTGTCGGTGGATATGACAGTAGAGCTCTCTTGAAGTTGGTGGAAGCTTTGGGTTAGGTAGAAATTAACTTTTTTCCAACAGTTTACAGTTACAGGTTAAGCATTTATACAGTCATACATGAATTTCATGAATTTGGTTTAGCTTTTATAGGATTCATGGATGTCATGTACTTCTGGCTGATAGTTAATCATTCCTTTATCATTAAGACCCCACTCGTGATGAGCAGACACTGGAACGAAAGAGGCATCGGACTGGGATCACGAGATTCCCCCACCAAAGATCTCAACGCTACAGCTTTGGGATTTCGGGCACTCCGAATGCATCGATATAACGTTTCCCCAGGCAGTAGCTGCAGCTGGGCACTTTGGAATAGAATATACCCTAGATATCGTTTGAAATTAAAATGAAGTCACCTGACATTGGATACTTTACTTTAATTCTCATAAAATATCATGCCTTGATGAAACAGGTGTTTTAGAGAATTTCAAGGATGAAAACGGCCAGTTCTTCTGCAATTCCAGTGGTGAGGAAGAACAAGGAAGAGCTGATAAACGAGTGAGAAGCATGTTGTCATTATTTCGAGCTTCAAACATTTCATTTCCAGGAGAAAAAGTGATGGATGATGCAAAGACATTCACAACAGAGTATCTAAACCAAGTTTTAACAGGAGAGGCTGTAAATGACGTCGATCAAAGCCTTCTGAGTGAGGTAAGCTGTAAACAATTTTTTAAACTTCTTGTATTATGCGCACCCTCTTCTTCGCATCAGCAAAGTCTTATTTGATTAGTATTTTCCAGGTGAAATACGCATTGGAATTTCCATGGCATTGCAGTCTGCCCAGATGGGAGGCTCGGAGCTTTATCGAAATATATAAACAAAACAATTCGTGGCTAAAGTACTGACGTTGTCAATAAGATTTGAATTTCAATAAGTAGAAAAATAATCTTGAATTTCATGGAGTGTTGTGAATACACTACTCTATATGTTTGCCACTTAGGCTTTTAGGTCCAATATCAACCAAAAAAATTTAGAGTTGGCGAAATTGGACTTCAATATTGTGCAATGCACACATCAGAAAGAGATGCAACTTATCTCAAGGTGGTTTCGCATTAGACATTCCCATGTATCTAATTATCATGTAAAGATTCATTGCTTCTCAATTTAGTGACATGACAATCTATTATGTGCATATATATAGCTGGTGGACAGACTCACATCTACCGCAGCTGGATTTCTATGGGAAACGTCACGTGGAGCTTTACTTTTGGGTGGTTCTAGCCGCATTTGAGCTCGAGTTTTCTACCAGCAGAGTCGCCTTCACAAAACTTTCTACACTGTGTACTTTTCTAGATGACCTATGTGATACTCACAGAACATTGGACGAAGTCAAAATCTTCACAGAGGGAGTGCGAAGTGTTAAATATAATGTAACCTCAACAGTTTGACTGTACACTGCCAGTTGTCCTGGCTAGCTGTACTTTCTATTTTTGTCTTGCTTTAGCCTATTTAGCTCAGCTATTTCCCTTTACATTGTAACTTCATTTTTTCACTCTTCTTCATACATTTGAATATACTGTTTTCTGTTCTATCTTTCTCTCTGCATTTCTTTATTCACAATTTATCATGGTATCAGAGCGTCAGCAGTAAGCCTCTTCACATAGGCTGGAGAGCAACACGATCCTCAAACAGCGCAGAGCTTACATGGATCTCGAGAAGCATTGGACACAGACTTTTCACAAGGCTTGGAGAGTTGTTCGTCATACTCTCGAAAGATCCTCGCAGGAAAATTCCACGAGGAAGAAGACCGTCAAATGCTCAAAGATCAGCGTAAGAAGCTCACGCGCCGAAGCAGAGCGTACAATGCCCGAAAGAACGACGAAGAAGAGATTGCAGAAGAAGGAACTTTAAAGATTCTTGTAATTTTCAAGAATCGTCAAAGAATTAACGAAGAGGAGCTTCAGAAGGCAGAAACGTTGAAGATTTCACAGAATTCACTCAAATTTGTGAAAGATTGCTGCAAAAGGAAGCATCGTTTAAAGATTTACGGGAAATCGCTCAAATCTGTCAAAGATTATAGCAGAGAACGAAGAACTCATGAAATTCTTTCAAATCTTTGAAAGATTCACGAATCTTTCTTCCAGAGGAGTAAAGAACGCGTCTCAGGTGCAAAGAACAACCACTGAGGCCATAAGATTCGTCTTGCGAATGGATCCGAAGTGGGAAACCAGTTCAGAAGGGACGAAGAGAGCGCAGAAAAGGTGAAAGATTTTTCGCCGTTAGATCTTGCACAGAGGACCTATAGCCGTTGGATCAACGAGAAAGAGCACAAGGTTTAGTCCTCTGGAGTGCACAGGAGAAATTTCTGCCTTATGAAGTCACGAAATCCCGACATCATTTGGACCATCCATCAAGAGACACATGGCGAGATCGTGGCACTTCGCTGACTCGCAAGGTGTAAAGGTCAGAAAACTGTCATGAGAATTCGCGAATCGCGAAATTCCGAGTCATTCTGGACCGTTGGATCGTGAAAGATCGTGAGCCGTCGATCTTATCCCATCGCAAAATCAGGGATCGGGAGTTCGACGAGCGAAGGAGACTGTTCTCCAAAACACCGATACGCGATATCACGAAATCCCGAGAGGATTGTGAGCCGACCATCTCAAAGGACAGGTGGTAGCAGATCTGAGTGCCGTCAAATCGACATATCGGAGTTCACGGTTTTGAAAGACCGTCGCAACAAGAGTTCTAAACTCACGAAATCATGATTCATGAAATAGCGATAAGATCACAACCGTCCATTTCTTTGGACACGTGGCAGACATCGAGGAAAGTGTCGGCATATCGGCTACTGGGGTTTCAAGTTGTCAGAGAAATTTGGAGTCGCAAGTCGCAAAATTGCGAAACGACGCGGACCGTCCATCTTGACGGGACGCGTGGCATAAATCCGAGGGATTGGGAAAAGTCCCAAAAGAGGAGAGTCCATCGGCATATCAGGATTCGGCATTTTACGAATCCTGAGGACAAGAAACACGAGCATTTCGGAACTGCGAATTTCGAAATCCTGATAGGAGGAAAGCTCCGTTTTGGGGCCCAGCTGACGTCATCTTGTCAAAACGAGGGATCGAGAATCCCCACGGT
>JASDQU010736146.1:147107-158313 GCA_032191745.1 Picea mariana | reverse complement strand
GGAAGGAAGGACAAAGAAGAGCTATAGTTACAATAGCGAGGAAGTAGTAATGGCTTTTGTTTCTGTAGCGCCGTTCGTTTCCAGGTTGGGCCTCCACAAATCGTTGAGCAGTTCCACGAACGATCTTACCGCTGTCTGTAAACCACTTTCAAATAGTCGAATGTTAAGGCCAAAGAAATTTGTCACGCCAATAACTACGAGCATGAGCTTCACCGTTGCAGCTGATGATACACAAAGACGCACAGGCAATCATCATTCCAACATCTGGGACAATGATGTTATATATTCTCTCACAACGTCAACGTCATATGGGGTATTAAACTTACATTCATCGAGAATTAATTGAGTAATCCGTTTAATCTTTGCATTTTCACATGTTAAAATCTATCATTCATCAATCTCTGCAAGATGACATTATATTGCATTGAAATGCGCCGTAATCAGGCACCTGCATATCGTGAACGGGCTGAAATGCTTATTGAAGAGATCAAACTTCTACTTTTGAGTGACATGGAAGATAGCTGCAGTGACAGTGATCGTGATTTAATCGAACGTCTTCAGATCGTTGATATTATCGAATGTCTGGGAATTGATCGACATTTTCAACCTGAAATAAAAGTAGCTATGGATTACGTTTACAGGTTAAGCATTTATACAGTCATACATGAATTTCATGAATTTGATTTAGCTTTATAGGATTCATGGATGTCATGTACTTCTGGCTGATAGTTAATCATTCCTTTATCATTAAAACCTCACTTGTGATGAGCAGATACTGGAACGAAAGAGGAATCGGACTGGGATCACGAGATTCCCCCACCAAAGATCTCAACGCTACAGCTTTGGGATTTCGGGCACTCCGAATGCATCGATATAACGTTTCCCCAGGCAGTAGCTGCAGCTGGGCACTTTGGAATAGAATATACCCTAGATGTCGTTTGAAATTAAAATGAAGTCACCTGACATTGGATACTTTACTTTAATTCTCATAAAATATCATGCCTTGATGAAACAGGTGTTTTAGAGAATTTCAAGGATGAAAACGGCCAGTTCTTCTGCAATTCCAGTGATGAAGAAGAACAAGGAAGAGCTGATAAACGAGTGAGAAGCATGTTGTCATTATTCCGCGCTTCAAACATTTCATTTCCGGGAGAAAAAGTGATGGATGAGGCAAAGACATTCACAACAGAGTATCTAAACCAAGTTTTAACAGGAGAGGCTGTAAATGACGTCGATCAAAGCCTTCTGAGTGAGGTAAGCTGTAAACAATTTTTTAATCTTCTTGTATTATGCGCACCCTCTTCTTCGCATCAGCAAAGTCTTATTTGATTAGTATTTTCCAGGTGAAATACGCATTGGAATTTCCATGGTATTGCAGTCTGCCCAGATGGGAGGCTAGGAGCTTTATCGAAATATATAAACAAAACAATTCGTGGCTAAAGTACTGACCTTGTCAATAAGATTTGAATTTCAATAAGTAGAAAAATGATCTTGAATTTCATGGAGTGTTGTTAATACACTAATCTATATGTTTGCCACTTACGCTTTTAGGTCCAATATCAACCAAAAATTTTTAGAGTTGGCGAAATTGGACTTCAATATTGTGCAATGCACACATCAGAAAGAGATGCAACTTATCTCAAGGTGGTTTCGCATTAGGCATTCCGATGTATCTAATTATCATGTAAAGATTCATTGCTTCTCAATTTAGTGACATGACCCTCTATTATGTGCATATATATAGCTGGTGGACAGACTCACATCTACCGCAGCTGGATTTCTATCGGAAACGTCACGTGGAGCTTTACTTTTGGGTGGTTCTAGCCGCATTTGAGCCCCAGTTTTCTACCAGCAGAATCGCCTTCACAAAACTTTCTACACTGTGTACTGTTCTAGATGACCTATATGATACTCATGGAACATTGGACGAAGTCAAAATCTTCACAGAGGGAGTGAGAAGGTGAAGTCAAATTCAAATTATAGCCGTGATCTATTCATCCGTAGTCTCTGAGCATGTTCAAATTATGTCATGAGCCAGTAACGTTGTGTTATCTTCTATATAACGGGAAGATTTTTCTTTTAAATAAAAATCTTGTATTGTTTTCTGTGCTATTTTCAGATGGGACATTTCGTCAATAGGCAGCCTTCCAGACTACATTAAAAAAATATTCGAGTTCTTCCTGAAGACATCGAATGAATGGACTGCTGAAGTTGAAAAAAGACAAGGGCGGGATATGGCAGCGTACATACGAAAAAATGGGGTATGTACAGTTTATGTATATTTCTTCTTATGTACAGACAACTAGGCAAAACATATTTCTTTTGTTCTTGGTGAAAAACACTGTTCATATTCTTAGCAAATCAATGAATGCATTTGACTGGTTGCTCCATGTTCAGTGGGAGCGATACCTTGAATCTTATCTGCAAGAAGCGGAATGGATAGCGACTGGATATGTCCCCTCGTTTGATGAGTACTTGAAGAATGGGCAGGCTAGCTCAGGGATGTGTGTGCTAAATTTGATTTCGCTTCTGTTAATGGGTCAAATTTTACCGGACGACATTCTGGAGCAAATATTCTATCCATCCAAGATCCATGAGCTCTTAGAATTGACGACCAGACTGAAGGACGACATAACAGATTTTGAGGTATGTGGCATTAAAGTTAGTATTTATTTTTAAAGCGTTTAAAGCAGATGAGATTTGGTTGAGTTTTAACATTTTCCATTATGAATGAAGCTAGAGAAGGAACGCGGGGAGATAGCCTCAAGTTTAGAGTGTTATCTGAAAGAAAAACCTGGATCTACCCGGGAAGATGCTTTAAATCATATGAATGGCATCCTGGATCTTTCTTTCAGTGAATTGAATCGGGAATTTCTGAAGCATGACAATGTGCCGCTGTGTTGCAAAAAGCTCGTTTTCAATCTTGCACGGGGCATCAACTTCCTCTTCAAATACAAAGATTTCGTATCCATTTCCAACGAGGAGGTAAAGGACCAAATAGTCAAAGTTCTTGTCGAGCAGGTGCCCCTCTGAATATTTGATCTGATTACAATTTCTTAATAGGAGAAATAATTACGTCTCGACGATGTACACAGAATAAATGGGTCTTCGCTCACCCATTTTTCATCTATGACGATGCAATTTTATTTCTATTTATATATTTTGCCAATTGAATTACATGAAAAATTTTCAAATCATTCGAGATGTGCGAAACTTCTTACAGAAAAGTGACAATAAGAAGAATTTGACATTTTAAATATTTTTAAATTTTAGTGAAATGTGTTTATGAAATTTTCACATTATATATATACTAGCACAGCCGCAAACTTGTGGCTAGTAAATGCTGAAAGGTTTCGGCCGGTAAAATTCCCAATGACGATATAAAAGATCTGGGACTTGAAAAGAGTCCCAGATCTACAACCTGCCATCGCCATGGAATGGAGACGTTAAGCTGGCCTATTCGTCTTTCAGAGACCTGGGTCCGCCCGACGATGCAGTTCACAAGCTGTGAAAGAAGGCAACTTCGATCTTGATCAGCTTTTGGCGAAAGTTTAACGCTAAAACGTACATGCCGAAACCTAATTCAGTTCTCCCTGTGAGGCAAGAATCGCAGTGGGTACGGGGGGTGTTGATGATGAGGGTTTCTCAGATAAAACAATGATCCTTATGGGAGACAAAGGCTCTGAGACCTATTCCGGACCACGAATATTACAAGAACGGATTGAAGTTCGTAGAGAAAAGGCCAAGGAGGAAATGGGTTATGCGAAAAAACTAAAACACTCGCCATAAAATCCAAATTGAAACAGGCCACACTTCACACATTCATAAAAGCTCAATTGAAAATCAAATTCAAAGCCGTGCCACATTCGTCAAACCTAAAATGAAATGCACGCCCCAATGAAATGGAATCAAACTAAAATAAAATAAATTTAAAATCATTGTGAAGTGATGAGGTTTTCATTAGGCCGCGAAGGCGTTGTTTGAAGCGAGAGTTATCGACCAATTTCGTCCTCTGTCTAGGGCCTCTTTCAGTCTACCCGTTGTTTCTTGTAAAACCCCATAACAAATAGCCGCCGCCTCATGTCAGATCGCGCCCAGCAGGACTAAGTGATTGCATGGTACACGCTGGAATCTACATAATCGATGAATCGAACACCATTAAAAGCCAGGCATTGCGCAAATCGAAAGCCAGGCATCGCGCAAATCGAAAGCCAGGCATCGCGCATTTATCGCGCATTTAAGGCTATAACATGAAAAGCCAGAAAGCAAGGCATCGCCCATTAACTGCAGACGGATATAACATGAAACGCCACAAAAGATATCGATTAGCCAAACGCCACGGTTCACAACTCAGACCAAACATGGTTCACATTTCAACAGTTATACGTGGCAATACAATCTTGCATAGATATTAATTTTTGTTAATCATTTTAAGGTGGCATTCATAAATACAAGGAAGTTATGAATAGTAAATCCCATTCATTGATTTGGGAGGACGACTAAGAATATGCCAGCATATTCAATTGTTGGCCATAAGATTAAAATTTAAGATTAAAAGATCATTAAATGTGCCCATTGTCAATAGATGTACTCCTTTAGGCTTAATTTTTCAGTTGAAGTCTTGTGAATTTTGATGTGTAATAAACTGCATGAATTTTCATCTATAGGAAAAAAATGAGCACTGAGCTTGGTTGAAAATTGTGTTAATTTTCTAATAATATTTTTAAAAAAATGTCTCATTTAATTTGTCAAATTTTTATTTAATTATACTTTTTTTATATAAATTTATGAAAAAGTTAACTAATGTGATTTTTGTTCACAAGAAGTATTTTAGTGTCTAATATATCATTTTCTAAACAAATATATAAACACAATCTACACAAACAATTTATTCCACTTTTTTCAAAAATTTGAAAAGAATTATTAAATCTATTATTTTGGAAATCAACCAATTCATATTTGAATAACATTTTATAAAGTTTTGTATTCCAATCAGTTTTTTCTTATCTCTAATTATGGTTGTGGTTGTGTAATTTTAATGCATGATGAAATTACCTTTTCTCACACCATGGTTACAACCTCCATTGAGTTTAGATATCTCTCATGGTGCTAATTTTTCTTCTCTTGGAAATGGGTTGTTTAATTCAAGGTTTCAACTCTTTTTAAGAAAATCATTTGTAAATACGGTTTGCATAGCATTATATTTTTATGTCTACTTATTTATGATGTTTATCTAGTTATTTATTTGAGTATGCATATGTTTATCAAAATGAATAATGTTAATTTTTTGGTTGGGCAAATGAAAGAGTTTATAAATTTATTTTACATATTGGAAGATGGTTCTCCATATTTAACTTAAAATATTTTTTAACTAATCAATTTCATTAAATTTGGACTAATAAGTAAGAATCTATACTAAGAAATTGTGAATTATGATTTCAAAAATGTGATTATTAATGTATCTAAAGTGAAAAATTTGATTCTAAAGTTGTGAATATTGGTTTTCAAAAGTGTAATTTTTTATTATGAAAGTCTTGATTTCAAATATTTTTTATGTGCATTCATGATATCATTATGAAATGCATTGCTAAATATATCAAAATTGAAGATATGCAACAAAATAAATATAAGTGATGACAATCATTGCATTACAAAGTTGCACTTATTCATAAATATTTAAGGCAGTGTACAATAGGTTCCATTTAAACAAAACAATGACTATGAGTCAATCCTTTTTACCAACTTCCCCATGTTAAAAGAAAGCACTATGACTTGTTTATTATGACTAACACTATAACTTGTTTATTAGGAAAAAATTATTCACAAAATCCACATCCTAGTTGAGGAGAGAAGAGATAAATCAACATTCAATAGTTTTATCTAAAGAAAATTATAGCTATTATTTAAATTCAATTACTAATTTATGAGTTATTACTTGATAGAGTCATTCAAATTTGATGAAAGTACATAAGTTTTTTATTCAAAGAAAGTCCCATTCATTGGAATCACTCTCACTCTCTCCATTATGTTCAAAATTTTATAGTTGTGCCTCAAGTGATTCAAGTTTTCCCACCCTTTCATCTTTCTTTTGGTGACCATTTCCATATGATGATTGTTACGCACCAATGAATTGAAAATGATAAAAAATCAATGAATAACAATCCACTTTGAGGGGGAAACCCCATTTTAGAATATATTGAATTGATAATATGAGATATGATGATCCTATGACTAGGTCTCCTTTGTATATATATAGGATACACATGGTACAATTATAATGAAAGGGTACACTAGAGGATTCTAGCCTACATACAAATATAACACTAGAAATGTAATAATTGAATATCTAGGGATTAAAAAGAGGTTTTATACTTAACATGGGGCTTTGTATAGGGATTAACATGTCCGTCCCCTTACAACAAGTGTTTGTTGGAGATATTACACACACCTAGGATATTTTTTCCTTATTTTCCTATGTTTATTAGTCATTATTAAGGGTCTCTTATTTTTTAGGAACGTCGAGAATATTCTCTTTATTTTAGAGACACTTACACTTAGTTAGACTAGTAAAAGTCACTCATGCATGGAAACCTTGGTTTTATGATAGACAATTGCATGTGATTCTCTCACTTCCACACGTGTGACTTAGTTAACTAAATACTGCATGACTAGTTAAATAGGACTAGGTTGTGGTTAACTCTGGTAACTGTTTGTGTGTGTCTAGATCTCTGTAAACCACCACTATAGTGCATTGGATTTTCTTCCAGTGCATATTAGTTGAGATATACAGATTATATCATGTGTAAATTATCATTCAATCATTTAGTTAATACATTTTATGTTCTTTTCTCTCCAATTTTTCTCTCATCTTCTCATTTTTGCAAGTTGTGTTCATTCTTCTACTAGCTAGATCTCTTATACAAGTAATCCCCAAATTCTATATGGTATTAGAGCCTACAGTTTGCTAGGAAGAAGATGCACCAACATTTTTTGTTTGCAGGTACTAAAGATTGAAGAATGCGGGAAGAATGGAATATCTTCCACCTGTGATGCTAAAACCGTACAAATACTTTGAATGGAACAAAAAGATGGATATTTTTCTCTAAGGTAGAGTATTGTACATGTTAACCATGTCTACGAAAACATAACCTACATCAGCCATTAAAAAATCCAAATACCTCAATAGAATGGATGAGGCTTATGAAGCCCTCTACATGCACATATCCCATGAGTTGTTGTTTCATGTCTCCTATTGAAAAACTGCAAACAATATTTGGACCACCTTGGAAGGAATATTTGGAAAACAAGATGAGATGAGAGGCTACATGTTCGAGGTGGAATTACTTGCATTAGATCCGAAAATATTTGAAAACATTCAGGATTTCTTCACTAGGTACAAGGATTTGTTGCTGCAACTCAAGGCTTGCAAGATTGATAAATAAAAGGAGGAAAAGCGAATGGTTCTCACCATTTTGTCAAAACTTGGTCTAAATTATTCAGTTTTTGTTTCTACTTTCCACACTCATATGTTGACTGTTGGAGGATCCTAGACTATGCCCTCTTTGGATACTTTCATTGAGGCCCTAATTAAGGAGCAACACAAACTCATCAAGATGGGTGTAATAAAAAACACCAAAGCACATGCACTTGCTTCACATGATAACAACAATTTTCAACATCAAAAATCAAAAAAGAAAGGAAAAGAAAAGGTGCATGCAAAACAAAAGAAGGAAGGGTACTCCAAACCCTTCAATGACTCCTTAGGATCCAAAAATGGAAAAGGGAATAAAGGACATAAGTGTACCTACTTCTATCGAGGATTCCATCCATAATCCACATGCATGGAGAAGAAAATAGACCTTATGAATCAGTTTCTTCAAAATAAAAACCTTGGGGATCAAATTCCTGAGGGTGCCAAAAAGAAGCCAGAGGATCATGCTCCCAAAGCTAATCATCATGCATTATTTTTTGTTCACTCTTCACCTGATGCATGGATCGTGGATTCAGGTGCATCCCACCATATAGCTGCCACACATGATACCTTATCTCATTTGACTATATGTAATGGTCCTCCTTTCCTCATGGGGGACAACTCTCTAATCGAGGTCACAAGAAAAGGGAGAGTAGAACTAGGTCAAGGAAGTTTTGAGAATTTTCTCCATGTTCCTTAACGTTCTATGAATCTGTTCTCGGTGTATTAGATTACACACTCAAGCTCAGGAAAAAAGGTGGAGTTCACACCAGACTCTGTGTCCATATTCGACATGCAAGACAACTCCAGGATTGTTGTCAGGGACATAAATCATCAATATTGATTACACACTTTTTCTAATTTTATTGAACTTAATTCCTCTGTACTACTTACGCATGCTCATGACAATAGTAGATTATGGCATGAGAGGTTTGGTCACTTGAACTTCAGGTACATGTAACAACTTAGCAAGAAATGGATGGTCACTGGATTACCTAATATCCACTTTTCCAAAGGGGTTTGTGAATGATGTGTCATTGGCAAGAACCCTCAAGAGATGTTCAAGAAGAGGAAGCATCACACAACCTCCTCTCCCTTAGATTTTATTTAGAATGATCTCATGGGTCCATTTCTGCATCCATCCATCAGCAAGGAAAGGTACGTGCTCACATTTTTGGATGATTACTCACATTATACTTGGGTATTTTTTCTCAGGAAGAAGTTGTTGGCAGCCAACCCAATTTTTTTTTATTTCTCTCAAAAAGCTGCCTACACCCCTTGTGGTATTACGAAAAGTCATTGTCGCATTGTGCTTCTATACATTCGTCTCATTTTTGCGACAATTACAATTCAATTTCGATTCAGTTTTCACAACTGTAAGTGTGAAAACACCTCTTTCGTTGCTTAGATTGTCGTCGTTTTTTTTGGTTGATTTGCTGAAAGACACTTGACTACTGGTTTACCACATGACTACTAAAGGTTTTCTCGAATTTATGTCTTGATTTGGATATGTTTGATTGCTAAACCTTTGGGCATAAAATTTATTGGTTTTGTTCTGATCTTATGAAAATTGTAATGGATTTGGTCTTATTGCTTTTATCCTTATTATGGACTTTCACTCAGTTATTATATGAAGAGTTTTGGATCATAATGTTCTCAAAAGATTGGAATGCAAACATTTCAATATGAAACAAATACATTGGCAAGTTTATAAGGCCTAATAGCAATAGTTTGAAGGCGCATGGGTTAATCATATCGGACTTTAGAAATCGATGCTTGGGATATTATTTGCAAAGTGGATAATACGTTGAATGTTTCATAATCTCAAGCTATGTATTAGCATTAAACCTTGTGGTTGAACGATTGATTGACACGATGGAATTGGCACGGTAGATCGATAGTTAATGCTGGGTACTGTGTTTGATTAAATTTAACACTTGGCGCATAATTATCACATGAAGTGCTGGTTCTGACTCGGATGAATGGCACGTAGAAGTGATGATTCACCTATTTGTTGGTCGATACATTTGTTTTAAATGATTATGGTTTTAACAGCTCTATACAGGTCATTAATGCAATGCGTGGCGATGGTAATCCCACCACCTTTGCACGCATAGAGTTGTTTCTGGTCTCGTCGAGCATTCAAGCTATTGAAACCCTATCGTTTTCACTCTGTGCATTGTTCATTCAGTGTGAAACCTACCATGTACAGAGGTTATGGCTCCTGTTGTGAGGGCCGAACCTAACGGATGCCAAGCACTGTTGACATTCGATGGTGCGTATAGCGACCCTGAAGAATTCGGATGGCTTTCGTTTATAAGGAAGTTCGATGGTTTTAACATCTCTGTGGCTCGACAATTTGCACTGTCATTCGATGGCTGCCGAGCCAAAGTTGGAGATGTCCAGCTTGAAATCACTGAACAATCTCTCAGCTTGGCAACTAGCCTACTTGTCAATGGACAAAAATGGTCCAAAAGTTATAAAGTAAAGGATGTTCCGTGGACATTGTTATTCCGGTCTCGGACAGTGAATTCGTGCAACAAAGGTTTACCTACGAAGATGTTGAAACCCCGCTGGTATGATCTCTTGATGATTATCAAGCAATTCGTTACTTGTGAAGGCAGGTGCGGGTTTGTTTAATTGTTTCATCTACGTTTGTTAATGGTATTTATGGGTTTCTAGCTTAGTATGCCGCACTATTTGCACCGAAGTTTATTCAAAATGGCTAAGAGGTACAAGCGAAGTCAGGCTGATACTAGCCTCTTCCATGTTGGGTTGATTAAATTGATTGTTGTTTATGAATTGGGGTTACGTTGTGATTCCTGGCACGATTTTCTCAACTGTAATGGCTTCGAGGAATCAAATCCTCCACAGGTCGATAAGCCTATGGTAACCGAGAGTAAGCCTACCCCTATACCCTACAGTGTTTTGCTACCCGAACTCAAACCCGACTCACCTTTGAATTCACCTATGGCTGTGACTAAAGTTGCTAAGCCTACAACCAGAAAGGCTAGAGCGAAGACTGCTGCTAGAAACAAGAAGAATGCAAGGATGATCTCTCGCATGGAGAGAAATAAATCTAAGCCTCCTGCCAAAACAGAGCCTATCGTGGTCAACGAGGACTCTGATTCTAGCATTGAATGTTTTCTAGCCAAAGAGGGCTTCTGTGACGAACCTCCTTATGATTTTGTTGAGAATTTACCTCCTTGTCTGCGGGATAACCCTGACTTTCCTGGTATTAAGCCACCTTATGAAACCCTCGGGGAATCATCAAACCCCCCTTCTACTCAAAAGGTTGCTTCACCTTGCGATCAGTGTGGACTGTGGTTAGAAAGATACTATTTGGACGTTCCAAAACTGCAATCCAAAATTCACAATTTGGAAAACCAAGTGGCAAAGCTCACTGGTCAGAATGCAAAGGTGCAGCCCAATGATAAGAATCAATGAACTGCTGGGTCAATCCTGTTCAAAAATGTCGAGTCTGCTACTGCAATTGTCAATTTGAAATTGACATAGCTTCAACAACTGTAATGGTATAACTTTCCCTCTTTTATACAGCGTGATCATAAGCTCTGTTTACATGGTTGACTTTCTCTGTCATGCATAAGTTTTGATTATCGATTTATGGATTGGTTATGGTTAGATTTAGTTAGATTGACCATAATTTGATTTGAATATGTTGTTATTTGATATCTTTTCTATTCTTGAAATACAAACGATATCTCTGTTCGATTT
>JASDQU010736146.1:67277-120474 GCA_032191745.1 Picea mariana | reverse complement strand
GTATGTTCTCTGCAAGGTAGCCACCATGTACATATCCATTGAATTTCTGGCTCGTATGTTCTCTCGTGAAGTAAATGGGACCAACAGGTGCCTGCAATCAAATAACACTTTATTCATAACCCAACACGTAGATGCAGATCGATTCGTATGTTTTAAAGAACCTGTGAAGTAACGCCGACTTGTATGCGTGCATCTGTAAAGAATGCATCCTCATGCCACCAACACGTATATGAAATGTTAACAGCACATTCCACCACCACCATTGCATGTAAAAAATGAATCGCCCCAACTGCGTGGTCGGTAATTGTATGACGGGTATGGCCAGAAACGTGCGGACATCCAAAACGCTCGGACAACCAGAAACGCTTGGACAGCCAGAAATGAAACGCCCGGGGAGACGCTCGGGGAGAGCTGAGGAAATCCAAACGTGATAATTTTAAAGGCTAATCATTTAACGTGGCAATCATACAGTGCTACAGTAATTTTTTAATATGATTAGGTAAATGTTAAAAAGTAAACAGGTTAACAGACGCATTCAAAAATACAAGGAATTTATCAAGACTAAATCCCATTCATTGATTTGGGAGGACGACAAAGAATATGCCAACATCTTCAATTTTCAACCCTAAGATTGAAATTTATGATTAAAAGCTTGATTAATCCACCGATTCCCATAGGGGGGACGCCTATCGGCGTAACAAGTATATAAACACAATCTACACGAACATGATGAAATTACCTTTTCTCACACCATGGTTACAACCTCCATTGAATTTAGATATCTCTCATGGTGCTAATTTTTCTTCTCTTGGAAATGGGTTGTTTAACTCAAGGTTTCAACTCCTTTTAAGAAAATCATTTGTACATTGGGTTTGCATAGAATTATATTCCTATGTCTACCCATTTATGATGTTTATCTAGTTATTTATTTGAGTATACATATGTTTATCAAAATGAATAATGTTAATTTTTTGGCTGGGCAAGTGAAAGAGTTTACAAATTTATTTTACATGTTGGAAGATGGTTCTCCATATTCAAGTTAAAATATTTTCTAACTAAAAGATCAATTTCATTAAATTTGGACTAATAAGTAAGAATCTATACTAAGAAATTGTGAATTATGATTTCAAAAATGTGATTATTGGTGTATCTAAAGTGAAAAATTTGATTCTAAAGGTGTGAATATTGGTTTTCAAAAGTGTAATTTTTTATTATGAAAGTCTGGATTTCAAATATTTTTTATTCTAAAAGTGTGAGTTTTGATTTACAAAGTGTTGATTTGGATTCCAAAAGTATCAATATCCAATTCCTACTATGTTTATTTAGATTTTAATAATTATACATTTATATCTAGGATTAGTGTACACCATTTTATTTTTTATGTCTATTCATGATATCATTATGTAATGCATTGCTATATATATCAAAATTGAAGATATGAAACAAAATAAATATAAGTGATGACAATCATTGCATTACAAAGTTGCACTTATTCATAAATATTTAAGGCAATGTACAATAGGTTCCATTTAAACAAAACGATGACTATGAGTCAATCCTTTTTACCAACTTCCCCGTGTTAAATGAAAGCACTATGACTTGTTTATTATGACTAACACTATAACTTGTTTATTAGGAAAAAATTATTCACAAAATCCATATCCTAGTTGAGGAGAGAAGAGATAAATCAACATTCAATAGTTTTATCTAAAGAAAATTATGGTTATTATTTAAATTCAATTACTAATTTATGAGTTATTACTTGATAGAGTCATTCAAATTTAATGAAAGTACATAAGTTTTTTATTCAAGGAAAGTCTCATTCATTAGAATCACTCTCACTCTCTCCATTATGTTCAAAATTTTATAGTTGTACCTCAAGTGATTCAAGTTTTCCCACCCTTTCATCTTTCCTTTGGTGACCATTTCCATATGATGATTGTTACGCACCAATGCCTTGAAAATGATAAAAAATCAATGAATAACAATACACTTCGAGGGGAAAACCTCCTTTTATAATATATTGAATTGATAATATGAGATATGATGATCCTATGACTAGGTCTCCTTTGTATATATATAGGATACACATGGTACAATTAGAATGAAAGGGTACACTAGAGGATTCTAGCCTACATATAAATATAACACCATAAATGTAATAATTGAATATCTAGGGATTAAAAAGAGGTTTTATACTTAACATGGGGCTTTGTATAGGGATTCGCATGTCCCTCCCCTTAAAACAAGTGTCTGTTGGAGATATTACACACACCTAGAATACTTTTTCCTTATTTTCCTATGTTTATTAGTCATTATTAAGGGTCTCTTATTTTTTAGTAACGTTGAGAATATTCTCTTCATTTTAGAGCCATTTACACTTAGTTAGACTAGTGGAAGTCACTCATGCATGGAAACATTGGTTTTATGACAGACAATTGCATGTGATTCTCTCACTTCCACACGTGTGACTCAATTAACTAAAGACTACATGACTTGTTGAATAGGACTAGGTGGTGGTTAACTCTGGTAACTGTTTGTGTGTGTCTAGATCTATGTAGACCACCACTATAGTGCATTGGATTATGTTCCAGTGCATATTAGTTGATATTTACAGATTATATCATGTGTAAATTATCATTCATTCATTTGGTTAATACATTTTATGTTCTTTTCTCTCCAATTTTTCTCTCATCTTCTCATTTTTGCAAGTTGTGTTCATTCTTCTACTAGATAGATCTCTTATACAAGTACTCACCAAATTCTATATGGTATCAGAGCCTACAATTTGCTAGGAAGAAGATGCACCAACATTTTTTATTTGCAGGTACTAAAGATTGAAGAATGCAGTAAGAATGGAATATTTGCCACCTGTGAAGCTAACACCATGAAAATACTTTGAATGGAACAAAAAGATGGATATTTTTCTCTAAGGTAGAGCTTTGTACATGTTAACCATGTCTACGGAAACATAACCCACATCAGCCATTAAAAAATTCAAATACCTCAATAGAATGGATGAGGCTTATGAAGCCCTCTGCATGCACATATCCCATGAGTTGTTGTTTCATGTATATTCTTGCAAAACTCCAAACAAGATTTGGATCACCTTGGAAGGAATATTTGGAAAACAAGATGAGATGAGAGGCCACATGTTTGAGGTGGAATTACTTGCATTAGATCCGAAAAGATTTGAAAACATCCAGGATTTCTTCACTAGGTACAAGGATTTGTTGCTACAACTCAAGGCTTGCAAGATTGATAAATAAAAGGAGGAAAAGAGAATGGTTCTCACCATTTTTTCAAAACTTGGTTTGAATTATTCAGTTTTTGTTTCTACTTTTGACTCAGAGGTTGACTGTTGGAGGATCCTAGACTATGCCCTCTTTGGATACTTTCATTGAGGCCCTAATTAAGGAGCAAGACAAACTCATCAAGATGGGTGTAATAAAAAACACCAAAGTTCATGCACTTGATTCACATGATAACAACAATTTTCATCATCAGAAATCAAAAAAGAAAGGAAACCAAAAGGTGCATGCAGAACAAAAGAAGGAAGGGTAATCCAAACCCTTCAATGACTCCTTAGGATCCAAAAATGGAAAAGGTAATAAAGGACATAAGTGTACCTATTTCTATCGAGGATTCCATCCATAATACACATGCATGGAGAAGAAAATAGACCTTATGAATCAGTTTATTCAAAATAACAACCTTGGGGATCAAATTCTTGAGAGTGCCAAAAAGAAGCTAGAAGATCATGCTCCCAAAGCTAATCATCATGCATTGTTTTTTGTTCACTCTTCACCTAATGCCTGGATCGTGGATTTAGGTGCATCCCACCATATAGCTTCCACACATGATACCTTATCTCATTTGACTATATGCAATGGTCATTCTTTCCTCATCTGGGATGACTCTCTAATCGAGGTTACGAGAAAAGGGAGAGTAGAACTAGGTCATGGAAGTTTTGAGAATGCTCTCCATGTTCCTTAACATTCTGTGAATCTGCTCTCGATGTATTAGATTACACACTCAAGCTCAGGAAAAAAGGTGGAGTTCACACCAGACTCTGTGTTCATATTCGACATGCAAGACAACTCCAGGATTGTTGTCAGGGACGTAAATCATCAATCTTGGTTACACACTTTTTCTAATTTTATTGAACTTAATTCCTCTGTACTACTTACACATGCTCATGACAATAGTAGACTATGGCATGAGAGATTTGGGCACTTGAACTTCAGGTACATGCAACATATTAACAAGAAAGAGATGGTCACCGGATTACCTAATATCCACTTTTCCAAAGGGGTTTGTGAAGGATGTGTCGTTGGCAAGAACCCTCAAGAGATGTCCGAGAAGGGGAAGAATCACACAACATCCTCTCCCTTAGATTTGATTCAGAGTGATCTCATGGGTCCATTTCCGCATCCATCCATCAGCAAGGAAAAGTACATGTTCACATTTTTGGATAATTACTCACACTATACTTGGGTATTTTTTCTCAAGAAGAAGTATGAGGTCTTTGAGCATCTCAAAGAGTTCAAATCACTTGTTGAGACTCAATCAGGGAGAAATATCAAATCCCTCCATACATATAGTAAGGGGAGTACATAAACATAGATGTTCAAAATCTTTGTCTTGAAGATGGTATACAATTGCAACACATAATACCATATACTCCACAGTAGAATGGGGTTGCTAAGTGGAAAAACCGATCTCTCAAAGAGATGGCCTCTTGCATGTTGCAAGAAAGATCACTTCCTCCCAAGTTTTGGGTTGAGGCACTTAATTATGCCAATCACATTCATAAAATATCCCCTCACAAATTTGTTAAGGACATGACTTCTTTCAAGGCTTGGAGAGACAACAAACCAGAAGTCACCCACTTTAGTGTCTTAGTCTCATGTTCATGGGCCTAGATTCCCTCTGAAAAGAGGAAATCACTTGATCCTCAGAGTAATACATGTATCTTTGTTGGATACCCATATGGTGTGAAGGGATATAGACTCATTGATCCCTCTATAGACCATCTCATCATTGAGCGTAGTGTTCAGTTTAAGGAAAGTCTCTCGCATGCTCCACATGAGACGCATGCAAGTACTTTTTTCCTTTCACCAGTTCGAGATGATGAGTCTGCACATTCAGAATATACTTCAGATTTGAGTTTCGATACATAGTTAGAGGCTTCAGAACATGCAGATGCACAATCAATATAGGCATATGAGGAGCCACAACAGAGGCCCAAGTGGGCACAAACCACTCTTTAGGATGCAACAGATCTTGTTGGGGATCCAATGAATATCAGTACGATTCAATCTCAGTTCGAGGATCCCCCTCGTGTACTCACAAACACTAAGCCCATGTTGCCTATGCAATTTTATGTGGCTATTTATTTAGACCCACAGACCTATGGCAAGGCTGCAGGGAATCCCTTTTGGGAATCATCTATGCAAGATGAGTACAAATCCCTCCTTGAGAAACATACTTTGGATTTGGTTCCACTTCCTTCAAGAAGGAATATTTTCAAATGTAGATGGGTCTACAGGACAAAAAGTGTAGCGGATAGAAAGGTTAGTAGGTATAAGGAAAGATTGGTTTCCAAAGGTTTTAAGAAGGTTCATGGAATAGATTACGATGAGACATTCACTCTAGTAGAGACAATGGACTCCATTCATTTGGCCCTTTCTATTGTGGCAGCCGAAGGATGGGAATTCCATTAGATGGATGTGAAGAATGCATTTCTTCACAGAGATCTCTTAGAGGATATTTACATGGAGCATCAACCTGTCTTCATACATGATTCATATTTAGTTTGCAGGATCGAGAAGTCTCTCTATGGCCTCAAGTAGGTGCCAAGAGAATGGTACACCAAGATGGACTCCTACCCGTTGTCCTAGAATTTTGTGAGATGCAAATCTGATCCAAATGTCTATATGCTTAGGACTACTCATTCACTTTTGAATATATTTCTTTATGTGGATGATATTTTGATCACTGGCTGCTCCACTTCATCGATTACTGTGGTGAAGAGGATTATACATGACACATTTTTTATGATGGACATGGGTCCACTCCATTACTTACTTGGTCTCGAGATTAGTTAGTATGCTTCAAGAATCAAGAAATCTCAAGCCAAGTATGCTCATGATCTCATGGAGAGATTTCACATGATAGATTGCAAGTCTACCCCCACCCCCTTCCTATCTAGGGTGAGACTTGAGGATGGCAGGGACACTCCACTGGTTGAAAACACTTTGTACATATAACTAGTGGGGATTTTTTTATATCACTCCCACTCCCAACCAGACCTATCATATGCAGTGGGAGCAGTCTCCAGGTACATGTAGGATCCGCATGAGTTATACTAGAAGGATGCAAAAGGTATCCTTTGGTACATTTGGGGCACCATTAGTTATGGGATTCACTACATGCAACAAGTTGCAAGTTGGATCTCATAGGCTTCACATATTCTTACTCAGTAGGTGACAATAATGATCGCAATTCCACATCCAGATATGCTCTTAGTTTGGGTTCAGGACGTATCTGTTGGTCAAGAAAGAAGAAGTCTACTATTTCTCTATCTTTAGTCGAGGCCAAGTATAGAGGAGTAGTTAACACTAACATCCATGAATTGTGGCTACAAAACTTCCTTATAGAGTTGGGAATCCAGTTTCATAGACCTATTGTCATTTGGTGTGACAACTAGAGTACTCTCAATTTTTTCATAGACCTAGTATAGTGGCAACAAACACGGCATATTGAAATCCATATGCACTACATCAGAGATCTACTCCATGAGAGGGTCATCGACCTGTAATTATTTCCTTCCTCTAAAACGATTGTTGACATCTTCACCAAGAATTTCACTAAGCATAAGTTTCACTCTTTGTGTAATCATCTTGGAGTGAAGGACACAATTTCCTAGCAACTTCCTTTCTCTTCTTTTGATACATTGTACTTTGAGGGGGGATTTTCGCATGAGGTTTTCCCTCTTTCCTCACTTTATTTATTCAGTTTTCATTAGTTGCATTGTTCATGGGTACCTAACATGGCCCTTATTGTTGGGACCCATTCTTCATTACCCCATAGTAGTGTTCAGGGGCAAGNGGTGTTAGAGATATTACACACACCTATGGTATTTTTTCCTTATTTTCCTATGTTTATTAGTTATTATAGAGGGTATCCTATTTTTTAGGAACCTAGAGAATATTATCTTCGATTTAGAGCCAGTTACACTTAGTTAGAATAGTGGAAGTCACTCATGCATGGAAACCTCAGTTTTATCACCAATAGTTGCATGTGCTTCTCTTAGTTCCATATGTGTGACTCAGTTAACTAAATAATGCATGAATAGTTAACTAGAACTAGGTAGCAGTTAACTCCGATAATTTATTTCCTATATTTTGTTTCTTGAGGGAAATATTTTTTTATGGTTGTAGCTTTAGAAATACCCAATCTTCCATTCAAATTCCCTTTCACTACGATGCTGATCTTCTTGTTGTTTCATCCTATTTTGTGCCATAACCAAGTTTTCCTTCAATAGTTGAGAATCCCTTGTCAATGTCATGTGTGCTCATTCACTTCTTGAGACTTTGTAGTCCCTTTCAAGGGAGATGTTATGGATGGAGGATGATATCCATAAAGTGCCATAAATGGGGACATTTTTATGAAGTATGGAAGGATTTGTTGTACCACCATTTTTCCAAGTGCAACCACTTGACCCATTATCTATGTTTATTAGATGCAAAGAAACAAAGATATATTTCTATACATTTATTCACAATGACAGGTTTCCTATCATATTGAGGATGGTAAGATGAGATATGAGCCAATTGAGTACCCAAACAAGAAAATAATTAAGTACAAAAAAATCCTGTGAAAATTGGATCTATGTCACTTACAATAGTCTTCGGGACTCCATGTAGCTTTTGAATTGTTTCCATAAATGTTGTGGCTACTATATTTTCTTTAAAACGATGAGAAAGAGAGAAAAAATGGGCATACTTGGTTAGTCTATCCACTACTACCATGATGAACATATTTCCTTCATATTTGGGTAAAACTGTAATAAAATCCATTGAAACTTCTTCCCAACGTTGACTTGGTATAGCTAATGGTTGTAGGAGACCTAGTATATTGATTGTATCTCCCTTATTATGTTGGAAGAACACACATTAAGACACAAATGTTTTCACATCATTTTTAAGACCTTCCCCCAAAAAATCCTTTTTAATATCGTGGTAAATTTTCAACAATCATGAATGTTTTCATATAGGAGAAGTGTGTAATTCTAGAAGGACCTTATATTTGATTTGGGAATTCTTATATAAATATAGGTAATCATGATACCATAGAAAATCATTCTTCCATAAAACATTATCTAATGAACTGGGGTCCTCTTGTATTTGTTGAATGGTCTTTCATACTTCCTTATCTTTCTTCCATTATATCTGTACTTCTTCCACCCAATCATATTGCAGAATAGAAATAAAATCTATTGAACCTTTTGTTTCTTCTTCTTCCCTTGAAAGGGCATCTTCTAGAACATTATGTTTTCTTTTTTTGTAGATAATTTCAAATTCATAACCTAGCATCTTTGTAATCCATTTTTTTGTTTCTCTTCTGAAGATAATCGTTGCTCCAATAACTGCTTCAAAATATCATGAATTTATTTTACTTTGAAGTGTCTTTCTATTAGGTAAGGGCATCATTTCTTAACTACATGTAGTATGACCAAGATTTATTTTTCATAATTGGGTTTGAGTATGTTTATTCCATTAAGCTAGTTGCTTTCAAATGTAAGGGGCCTTCATTTTTTCATTAAAACTGCACCAATGCCATGGCCTAAGGAATCACACTCAATAATTTTTTTTGTGAAGTCAAGTGTGGCAAGGAAATGATTTGTACACATAGCCTCCTTAAATTTTTCAAAATCTTTGGTTTCTTAATGATTCAAAGAAAATGCTTCCTTATTTAATAATGTTGTTTTTTTTTTAAGTAAAAAAAGATAGTACCTTCTATATTAAGTTAACAGAGAAACATTGACAAAATACACAGAGATATAGTCGTCCTAAGCCACCAAAAATGTTGTCGTTTTACCGCAAACCGACATAGTTTGGAGTGAAATGAGTCTAGGAGGATAAGCTAAAACTGTTTTTCCGTCTATCCTGCTCGAAGGAAACCAGGACAGATGGCCATAGTTCAAGTTTACACTTAGAAACAACATGATTAAATAGAAAACAAACTAGCATAGGAGAACTCAGATACTCGATGACCTGTCGCCATTGCCTTTCTGCCACGTGGATTTGGCTGGGATGGAAAATGGTTGCACACACATTGGACATTTCCTCTTTACTAGAGCATTGGAGTATGCGTGAAGGAGCAAGTCCAAATGCTGTCCCATGAGGAGGGTTCTGTGCTCCTGGTCTGCCATGTGGCCTCAGAGTTCGAACACCAAAGCCAGATGCTCTGCACGGAGGAGTGGACCATGCAAGTCATTATTTCCTGCCTCGTCGAAGGTTTTGTTCCCCTCTTCCACGTTCATCCCTGCTCTGGCCTCTATCACATTCAGTCCTGCGCTGGTCGCATACACATTCATCCCTGCTTTGGTCTCGTCCATATTCCTTTCTGTGCATGCATTGTCCTAAGTCTCATCCTCGTTTGTTGCCTTCTTAGCATGGCTGGTGGGGCTATAATCATCCATCCACGGTATCTCTTCCACAATACAAATTGGGAATTCATCTGTCGGCTCTCCCTTCGGACTGCTTCCAGCCTGTATTTCAGGCACCGTGGCTTGGGGTTCCAAGGTGGTCGCTAAATCCTCCAGGTACGGTGTTTCCTCAACATAACAAGATGGAAACGCATCCGCAATGCCTTCCTTTAGACAACTTCCGGGCTCAATTGACATGGTGTTCATGCTACGTTCTGTCCCAGGCTCAACAATATTGGCATGGAGTGCCAATTGGTCATCTTGAGCTCTCTGCTAGAGAATGGAAGTCGCCATTGACAGAGAGCACTCCAGGTTCTTCCTCCTTTGCCTCTGCTCTTTGTGGGTGTACCAGGCCAAGCCTCGGCGAGGCCTTCCTCACTTCCTTATCATTGTTGATGAAGGGTGGATAAGGATACAGAAATAATGAGCCAAAATGAGAATGCACCAAAACAAGAGTGAACCAGAACTGCACCAAAGCTCTCAACTGGTGGGGAGGTCAAAAACAAGAGTGAACCAACTCTGTCCAGGCTCTCCAACTTTCGAATTATCAAATGTTGGCTTCACATGGCTTCCCATTAATCCTATCATATTGAATGCTGACTGAGCGAGTGCATTCGCGCGAGGGAGAAGTCCCTCCTCCGTATAGCGGTTGTAATGGCCAGCTACCATCATAAATGCGGAAGGGATGGGGAGCGGCCGACAAAATTTAAGTTGTGGCTTGATGCTGAGCCATGTGTCAAGGTGTTGTCGTGTGTCACCCCATCCGGGGATTATTTAATAATGTTGTTAGAGGTACTACTAGTTGACCATAGTTCTTGACAAAATTGCCGTAATAACCTGTCAATCCTAAGAATCCTCTAAGTTTCATCAAGTTTTTGGAATTTTCCATTCCCTCATAGTTTTAATTTTGTTAGGGTCCACTTTTACACCTTCATGAGATACAATATGACAAATATTCCACTCCTTGAACCCCGAAGGAACACTCGAAAGGATTTTCATAAAGTTGTTTCTCTTGATCCAATAGTTGTAATACTCTGTCAACATGTTGTATATGTTATTCCCATGATTTGTTGTAGATTATTATTTCATCAAAAAATACTATCACAAATTTTCTAAGGAAGGCTTTGAAAATAGAACTCATCAAGCTTTAAAATTTTGAAGGTGCATTAGTAAGTCCAAATGGCATAACCAAAAACTCATAATGAACTTGATGTGTTCCAAGAGTTGTTTTGGGAATGTCTTCCTGCCTCATTTTGATTTGATAATATCTCGAACAAAGATCCAACTTAGTAAAAAAAAATGCTCCATGCAATTCATCTAATAATTCATCAATCAAAGAAATAGGAAACTTACTTTTGATAGTCATTTTGTTGAGCTATCTATAATATGGAAACATACACCTTGAACCATCCTTTTTTGTAACCATCACCACTGGTGAAGAGAAATAACTTTGGATAGGTTCAATGGTGCCAAGCTCTAACATTTCTTGGATCATATGCTCAACCTCATTGTTCTATGCATATGGATACCTGTAAGTCCTAATGTTAGGTGGTACACTTCCTGGTTGTAAATGAATAGGATGGTCATGATATCAAGTAGGTGAATACCCTTAGTAATTTTTCCAAACACCTTTGAATGATATTTAATAACTATTTTGAGATCTAATGGAGCAGAGGATATAGATGTTTGAACATCTAGTGAGCACAATTGTGCAATAACACCATGGTATCTCTTTTTTGTGTAATTTTTTTAATGTTATTAGATATTATCACATTAGAGAGTTTTCTTTGGATACCTCTAAGCTCAATTTTATTTCCTTCTGAGGAAAATCTCATGAAAAGATCTTGAAAATTAAGGGTCACCATTACCAATGATTGTAACCATTGGACCGCTAATACAACATCAACACCACCCATTTGGATGGAAATAATGGGACTATCCAATAAATGCTCCCCCATATTGAGGTTAATACTATGGCACTTCCCAGGAAAAATTATGGTACCTCCATCTTTAATCATTACTTCAAACTCTAGTGCTGGAAATATAAAGCAATTGAGATATTTTTCTAATTTGTAATTGATGAAGTTATGGGTAATGTTAACACTTGGTATTTTCCATGGGATGTATCAAGGAAACTCCAAGGTAACCATTTCAACATACTTTAGACTATATTTCCAACCTAATACAATTAGAGAGGGCTTTCTCAATAGCCAAAGGCTTTCACACTCAAATATATTCAATATTCACACTTAGAAGGTCAGATTTCTAGTGGAAACAAATTTGTTTTTTTATATAAGATGGTAAGACAAACATGAGAGTGTACCATTGGGAAATGGAGTCTAATATGAATCTTAAAGACTTGTAGTTTCAACTTATCTAAATTCTACTAACAATCTCTGAGGCATATCAAGTATTATGCTCAGGAAATCTGGATAAAGAATGGTAGAGGATAGGAGACCAATCCCACTACTGTAGAAGCATTAAAAAAATGAATTTGTATTGTAGATTTAGACAAGATAAACAAAGACTGACCGCTGAAAATAGAGCACTGAAATAAAGTGAATTCTGAAATTAGGAAATCATTTAACATAACATAATACAATCTATATGAAGAGGCATTTATATAATGAATCTTTGTCATGCATTCTTAGATCATATCAAGAAGAAGAACAGATTATGAAAGATGAAAACAGGAAAACATGTTGGACAATAACACTTTAATGAATCTCAGAAAAGTAGCAGAGAAACTCTTTAATTCACTAGTGCTAAAGGATAAACAGATCATCTCATCATACAAAAGCCTCTCTCCAAATGAGAGTCCCACCCTTCTCCAAGAGCTCTCTCTATTATTAAATAGAAAATAACATCCAAATATCCTTAGGAGGTTGAATCCCATCTCCTCCATTGTATTCTAAGCCATTGGAGATAGGTGGAAACAATCAAAGAGACAAAAATCCAACAAACTGCTAATTTTTAGGAAATTGTTGGAAGTCATAAATAAATTGTTTCCACCTCACCGCATGAGGTATTTATGGAGATAAAACTTAGGTGAAGGTGTTCCTTAACATATAAATGATCCTTTAGAATCAATTTGAACCCTCCTTGATAGGTGGCAACCTACCAACAAGGCGAATATCCAAACCGTAACTGCTAGAGGAAATTCCATAGCGCCATTGTAAAATAGTTCTGCACATTCGATAGTGCCACTTATATGTCAAAGATATATCTAACCATAACACATTTTTCAAAACTGAGAGAGGTTTTTGTTATTTGGTATGTGATGAACAAAAACCTCCTCCTATTTTCAAAAATTCTTTCCCATTTGTTCATAGTCGAATTTTTAAGTTAGTCTCTCAAAACTTGCAGAAGCGCCCTTTCAAAATAACTCAACACATTTCGTAGAACCGATCCAAAACAAGCCTTCAGTTTTTGTAGCATAGTTTTGGAAGCACATTTTTGTAGTGCAGTGTGGACACAAGAGCCAAGTGAATGAATGGGCATTCAATATTCTAAAGCAGAGTGTCTTGACCTTAGTATAGGTGAAATTCAGTTGGAAAATGGATATGGAGTGTAATGCCCCATATTTTGACCTTAGGTAGTTAGAACATTGTTGTTTACTAATCTTAATAATTTGAAGTTTAGCATTTGTTTGGAGTCAGTTAGACTTGGTTAGACATTGAGATGTGTACCTCTAGACCTATTTGTATGTTACATGATATATGCTCATGACAAAGATAGTTATTTGATTATTTGAACATGAAAATTAAAATGGGTAAGTTCGATACATGTATACCAATTCAAGTTATGTTGTGAATGTATAATAGATGCAATGCATGATGTAAATAGGAATACATTTCTTAATTGAGCATCGATGCAAATATGGATTCTTATATAAATTTGTGATGTATCTGCATCAATATGTGTTATTGGTGAGCTAACCTACAGGATGATGAGCTATGTGATAGCCAAATGACTATAGTATTGAGGTAACTGGGATGTTGTATACATCATGAAGATATTGTATGCTATAAGTTGTACTTACTCTTTAATTTATGATTTGAAATATTACTATGATCTATGGTAAGTGTGGTTTTGACAAGATGCACAACTTACCCAGAGTGGATGTTTGATGACATGACTTTAAGAACAGTAGTTGCACAGTATGGCTCGATATAGGGTGTTGACCCTAGTTCTATGAGGAGGGGTGGAGGTATTTCCCACCGTTTATCCTTCGAAACCTAGAGTTGTGGGAGGGTTTTGTGAAGTCACACTCCCCTAGACGTGTGATGACGACTGCTAGTTTCCTGTTGGGGAAGCTTGGTCGAGATGTATGACACTTCCGCTTATGGGTTCTATCTGGAGTTAGGTCAATATAGTTGACGCTCCAGCTTAGTCCAATAGAGGAAAGGATAGGATGGAAGATGGAAGTAGGTTAGGAAGGAAGGATGCTTCGATGTTAGTTGAGAATACTAATTGGGGATTAGAGATGCCACTATTGTTTACTCACTTGGTTCCTACCATGTTTAAAACCCTCTTTGATTTCCTATTGATAGTTTAAGTGTGACAATGAGTTATTGATGAATTGGTGTAATTTAGTTCGTTAAAATTATTAAATGATGCATTACTTGATCTGTTGTCCTACATGTCTTGGTGATCATATAGAAACTATGCACTAGAGGCAATGATTGTTTATCATTAGTACATGCATAAGATATGTGTCCGCTAGCTATGCACACATACCCTACCCATGTATACTAGTATAAGTAATTAATGTATTAATTATTAAAATAAATTATTAACTATTTAATTGCATGTTTATTAAATATGTAAATTATATTGCATACAAATATCTAGAAGAATTAAATACTTTCTTGACTTTGATAGATGGTGGGTGTGAAGAATTAAATGAGCATGGTGGAGTGTTATGTACATTTTGAGGAAAATTATCAAATAAAATTTATTATCTAGCATGAGAGTAATGACTTTTTATTTTATTTATTGTCGTTTAATGCAAGTCATTTATAATTAGTTTTATTTTAATATTTTCCCAAAATATCTAGATAAGGAAGGTTGATGGATAGTAATGAGGGGGGGTTGAGGAGACTTGGGGAAGTGTGTATGGAAACTTGATAAATAGGGAGAATAAGTAGAGAGGAGGGGGATGGAGAGGTTGGAGCATGATGAGAGGTTGTGAAAATTTTAGAAGATAATTCTTGTGATAGTTTTCTTTGAGCATTTGTGCTTTGTTGTTCTTGGAGTCACGGGCATGGAGGGCCAAGAAACCGAAAAGTTTCTTGGAGCTAGGAATCCGGCTAGGCTCCTAGTTGGCAGGGAGGATTCTGTTGTTTCACTCTGGGCAAGAAGGAAAAGAATACTTGGAAGCGCCCATGACTACTTTACAACTGATGAGCTTCTACAAACTAAGGAGGAGGTATTTTTCAGTCATATTTTTGTTATTGATATTTTGGGTATACTTATGTTTTAAGTTCTTAAATCTTAAAGTTAGCCTACTACTTATTTCATCATGTTATTAGATTTATAATTGAGAAGATGTAGAAGAAATGTGTAAATAAAAATCAATGAAATAATGCTAAAGAAAATTTGTTATTGTATGCGTATAAAATGAAAGATTAATTGCTTAACATCTTGGTAGGTGTTACATGGAGTCTGTGGAACAAGGGCTGGAGGTTGTGGTTGATGATGGAAGATATGTAACAAGCTATGGAACTACTACATCCACCTGAGCTTCCAATTCAACTCTAACAGTCGATCCTGTAGCGCAATCTGCAGCTTGTCTAAGCTAGTGATTTCAGTAGTGCCCAACTTGGGAGAAAAATTCAAATTGATAAATAGTTAGCAAGCTCATAAATGACCAAATATCCATATTCCTTTTTTTAAAAAAGGGCACAGAAAACAATGGGAGATATGAAATCAATTGATTATGACGAATTATGGTAAAGGAACATAGGAAAAAGGTGCGCTATGGAAACTCCTAATTCATTGACGCTGTGAAATGACGAAAAATGCTACTGCAAATTCATGTGCTAACATTTGGCTTCATGGGGGATGGCACGCTTCCTGTAATCTGCCAAGAACTTGTAGACCAGAGGCCTTACCTATCACCTAAAATATTTGATTGGACATAAGCATGCCGTTCCATGGGCATGGAGTCTTATAGTGTTGCAAACCAACAAACTAAAAAGAATCCAAGTTCTTGTAAGTTGAGATTATTCTTTATGCTCATAATCCTAATCAGCAAAAGCAAGATGATCATGTAAAAGAGAATTTCCAATGTTTCCATGTGATCAATTTACTAACAAAATGGTTTTCTTCTTTGTAGGTAAATGAATAAATGCAAACAAGATAAAATTGTTGTAGCAGAAAAAACATTGGCAGGCAATACTCAAAGCTAAAATCTCCTTTAATCCCAAAAGATGCAAGGTTACAAACCTCTGAGAAAAATGATTCCATGTAGACAACTATTGGATCATAAACACTATGACAAAATACTAGCTGATATGAAGAGTAAAGGTGCTGCCTCAACTTTTGTTTATCAATTCCATAATGCTCTTGATCAGATCCAACAATGCCATATGATGTCTCATACATGTTCTTTTTCTCTCTGAGCCCTCAAAAAAATTGACCTTGTTTTGATGCACATTAGGAACAAAAGATACATTTGATATAATGTCAAATGTATCTACAATCTTGTTGTTTTGGAAAACATCTTCATGTAATCCTATAGAAAGAACACCTTCATGGACAACCTCTTCTTTTTCACTATTTCCTTTAAACTCTAAACAAGTATCTTCTTGACTAGGAGGTACGATCAATTCAGTTTTTCATCCTTTCCTCTTTACTACCCTCCCATGTCTTTGTTTGAGGACCGTAGTGCACTATTTTGTTTCTTTCTTGCAATTCCATAAGTTGTGATATTTCAAAGCTCGAGAATTTGATACCCACAATTTCAAAACTTTGTTTTTGATGAGGTTTTTGTGCATGATGTGAAGACATATCTAAATGGCTATCCTCATTCGTTTCTTGTATAATATCATGATTGTCTACAAAACTAAGGTTCTAATCTATCTCAATTTCAGTTGAAGAGGAAACCTCTGATTGTTGGACATTTTCCTGAATACCTTGCCGACTAGATTCTAACATTCCTTCTTGATGTTGGAAATGATTTTCATGCAGAGTTTCTATGAGTTCGTTATCCATATCAGGTATAGAATATTGATGGGTGATTTCACCCCAGGGATATCAAACAAATCATACTTTTCTAATCCATCTTCTGGTAGTGAAGAATACTCATCATAAATTGGACCAATGTCGACATTACCCATATATGCATCTTCGAAACTGTGATTGTGATCATTTTTATTAACATATTCAAAAAAATACAACTCTAGAAACCCATTTGTATGACCTTGATTAATGACCTGAAAACCTCTTTTTATCATGTCAAACGCTTCAAAGCAAAGAGGTAAGGTATTAACTTCATCCGACTCATCATCTTTCTGGTATGCAATGTTATGATCATGATCTATAGGCTAATTCTTCTCCATAACTGGCTGAAGGCTCGCTTGTCCTACTACAAGGCCTCTAGTTGGATGCTCCAGAAAAATGTCCTTGATATTAATCATATATAGATAGGCTAAAGTCCTCTTGAAAACCATCAAATTTTGAGACATCAGTTGGCTGATTATGATCTTCAATAAAAACATCCTCATGGATAAATTCCAACACTCTCCTTGGATGATCCTCTTTCTTTGTTTTCCATTTTTCACCATCATCTTGAAATGAAAGCTTCCTGCATGCTTTGAGGTTATCCTCTACTTCTTGGGAATCAATGAACATTTGTTGTAATGTGGCAGACCTCCTTTCTGAGAGAAAAATAAACAAGTTGGAAGGGAGAGTTGCTGCATAATATAGTTTGGCAGTGCCTTTGGAAGGTTGGATTACTTTAGGAAATTCATAATAAACAATGGAAAACCTCCTATTGAAACTTGACATAGTCTCATCCTCTTGTTTCTTAATTGAATAAAACTAAGAAGCAGATCAAAGGGCTTCTTCTCACAACAAAATATAAGGAAGGCCTCCCTTAGTTCATCCCATGAGCTAATTGATTGAAGCGACAGATTCCTAAACCATAATTTGACCTTTCCTTGCAAGGATTGGGAAAAGGATCTTAGGGTGACATCCTCACACACAATCTCAAAAAGGTCTAAGAAATGTTCAAAGGCTTGTACATGCTTTTTAGGTGAGAAATTTTCAATTGTACCATCAAATGCAGGGAGTTTCTTATAGTGATTTGAAGGGAAATCATGAAGGATAGATGGAAATATCAAGGGTTTATATCTTTCTTGTAACTTGGAAGGGACATGGTTAAGTGAAGGAGAAGGCAGCATATTAGTTTTGGATACAGAAAATCGAAAACACTGTTCTAGGTTGTCATGTAGTTCAGAGGAAGTGCCTTGGTCATGATCAACAACTATATGATGAGAAGGAGAATGAGAAGGTGAAGGTATATGTACACTTTGTAAAGAGGAATAAACAAAAGTGGAATCATGGCCTTCATTTAAAGGCAAAAAAGAAAGCAAATGAAGGAAAAATCTTATGAAAAACTTAAGAAATAACAAGATAATGTTGAGAAAATGGAAGAGTATCTTCTGAGGAAAACTCCAACATGAGTACCTGATTCTGTCATACATTCCTTCCATATTTCTTTCATGTGAGCTCATCCTCTAGTGGAGGCTGTAAATCCAATTGAAGCATGAGTGGAGTCGCTAGGTGAAAGGTACATAACCTTCTTGTATCTGACTGTTGTTCACCTTCAACAATCAACTCTAGTCTTTATCGTTTCTCCTAGGGAAGATGAAACGTTCGCTGCACTCCTCCCCGACAATGACGCTAAGATGTTAACACTTGGTATTTTGCTTGGGCTGTATCAAGGAAACCTGAAGGTAACCATTTCAATCTACTTTAGACTATATTTCTGACCTAATACAATAAGAGAGGGCTCTCTCAATAGCCAAAGGATTTCACACTCAAAGATATTCAATATTCACACTTAGAAGGTCAGATTTCTAGTGGAAACAATTTTGTTTTTTTATAGAAGCTGGTAAGACAAACATGAGGGGGTACCATTGGGAAATGTAGTCTAATCTGAATATTAAAGACTTGTAGTTTCAAATTAGCCGAATTCTACTAACAATCTAGGCATATCAATTATTATGGTAGAGGATAGGAGAACAAGCCCACTACAGTAGAAACATTAAAACATTGAATTTCTATTGTAGCTTTAGACAAGATAAACAAAGAGTGACCACTGAACAAAACAATTCATGGCTCAAGTATTGACCTTGTCAATAAGATTTGAATTTCAATAAGTAGAAAAATGACCTTGAATTTCATGGAGTGAAGTACTGACCTTATCAATAAGATTTGAATTTCAATAATATTGAATTTCATGGAGTGTTGTGAATACACTAATCTATATGTTTTCCACTTACGATTTTAGGTCCAATATCAACCAAAAAGTTTTAGAGTTGGTGAAATTGGACTTCAATATTGTGCAATGCATACAATAGAAAGAGATGCAACATATCTCAAGGTAGTTTAGTATTAGACATTCCGATAGGATAGATTATGTATCTAATTATCAATTTAGTAAAATTGATAGATTATGTACAATTGATTGCTTCTCAATTTAGTGACTCACATCTACCACATCTGGTGGACAGACTCACATCCATCGCAACTGGATTTCTATCGGAAACATCATGTGGAGCTTTACTTTTGGGTGGTTCTAGCAGCATTTGAGCCCCAGTTTTCTAGCAGCAGAATCGCCTTCACAAAACTTTCTACACTCTGTACTGTTCTAGATGACCTATATGATACTCACGGAACATTGGACGAACTCAAAATATTCACAGGGGGAGTGAGAAGGTGAAGTCAAATTAAAATTATAGCGACTATAATGTAGAAATTGGCCGCGATCCAGTCATTCGTAGTTTCTGAGCATATTCAAATTATGTCATGAGCTAGTAACATTGTGTTATCTTCTATATAATGTTGTGTTATCTTCTATATTTCATTTCTTCATATTCTTAGCAAATCAATGAATCTATTTGATTGGTTGCTCCACTTGAATCTTATCTGCAAGAAGCAGAATGGATAGCGACTGGATATGTCCCCTCGTTTGATGAGTACTTGAGCCAGTAATGTTGTGTTATTCTATATAACGAGAAGATTTTTCTTTTAAATAAAAATCTTGTATTATTTTCTGTGCCATTTTCAGATGGGATATTTTGTCAATAGGCAGCCTTCTAGACTACATCAAAAAAATATTCGAGTTCTTCATGAAGACATCCAATGAATGGAATGCTGAAGTTGAAAAAAGACAAGGGCGAGATATGTGGCAGCGTACATATGGAAAAATGGGGTATGTATAGTTTATGTTTACAGACAACTAGGGAAAACATATTTCTTTTGTTCTTGATGAAAAACATTGTTCATATTCTTAGCAAATCAATGAATGTATTTGACTGGTTGCTCCATGTTCAGTGGGAGCGATACCTTGAATATTATCTACAAGAAGCGGAATGGATAGCGACTGGATAAGTCCCCTCGATTGATGAATACTTGAAGACTGGGCAGGCTAGTTCAGGGATGTCTATGTCAAATTATGTCCCCTCTGAATATTTGAGCTGATTACAATTTCTTAATAGGAGAAATAATTTTTTCCACAGAAAATAGGAGAAATAATTACGTCTCGAGGATGTACAAAGAATCATCTGTACATTGGGTTGGCATGGCATTATATTCCAAATATAACCATATATGATGTTTATCTAGTTATTTGAGTGTGTATATATGTTTAGCAAAATGTAGAATCTTAATTTGTTGACTTACAAGTGAAAGAGTTTTCAAATTTCTTTTACATGGCTTTTTATATCCAAGTTAAAATATTTTCTAGCTAAGAGATCAATTTCATTAAATTTGGACTAATAAGTAAGAACAACTAAGAAATTGTGAATTACAATTTCAAAAATCTGTTTTTTGGTTTATCTAAAGTGGAAAATTTGATTCCAAAAGTGTGAATATTGGTTTCAAAAGTGTAATTTTTTATTCTGAAAGTGTGAATTTCAAATATTTATTATTTTAAAAATGTGAGTTTTCATTAGGAAAGTGTCAATTTGGATTCTAAAAGATTGAATATAGAATTCCTACTATGTGTACTTAGATTTTAATAAATATACATGTATATCTAGGATTAGTGTACACCATTTTAATTTTTTTATGCTCATTCATAATATCATTATGACATGCATCGCTAAATATATCAAAATTGAAGATATGCAACAAAATAAAAATTAGTGATGGAAATCATTGCATACGAAGATGCACTTATTCATAAATATTTAAGGAAATGTACAATAAGGTTCCATATAAAAAAAATGATAACTTGTTTATTAGCAAAAGATTATTCACAAAATCCACATCCAAGTCTAGGAGAGAAGAGAGAAATTGGCATTCAATAGTTTAATCTAAGAAAAATTATAGTTATTAATTAAAATCAACAACTAATTTATGCGTTATTACATGATAGAGTCATTGAAATTTAATGAAAAGTACATAAGTTCTTGATTCAAACAATGTCTCATTCATTGGAATCACCCTCACTCTCTCCATTATGATCAACACATTTTTTTTTTTATGAAAGTGTGAATTTCCAATATTTTTTATTCTAAAAGTGTGACTTTTGACTGAGAAAATGTCAATTTGAATTCCAAAAGTGTTAATATAAAATTCCTACAACCTGCATTTAGATTTGATAAACATACATGTATATCTAGAATTAATGTACAACATTTTGTTTTTTTACATGCATTCATAATATCATTATGACATGCATTGCTAAATATATCAAAATTGAAGACATGCAAAAAAATAAAAATAAGTGATGACAATCATTACATTACAAAGTTTCACTTATTCATAAATATTTAAGATAATGTACAATAAGGTTCCATATAAACAAGATGATGACCATGTCCAATTCTTTTTTACCAACTTCCTCACCTTAAATGAAAACACTATAACTTTTTTATTATGAAAAATTTCTTCACAAAATCCACATCCCACTCCATGGCAGAAGAGATAAATTACAGTTCTTAATTAAACTATTAATTTATGAGTTATTACATGTCATGCCAAGAGTGGAAAGAAATCATAACTCCACGAGATGATTATTCCATTATCTTGAAGCTCAATAAATATATAAAATACAACTGTTGGTCTTCTCCATTGTACGACTCTTCCTATCACCTATGGCACTTCATATGTACATTACTTTTACAAAGACCGAAATCCTAAGGATTACATGTCCAACATTTCCCCCCTTAATCTGAAGGGGTGTGTGTGAGTCCAAACATCATTCTAAACTTCTCAGTTTTTTCTCTTCCAATCATTTTGGCGAAGATGTCTGCAATTTGCTCATTTGTGGAACAATGTCTCAAGTGAATAGTTTTGGCCTCTACATGATATCGAATCAGGTGATACTTTTTGTTGATGTTCTTAGTTCGATGATGGAATCTGGGATTCTTGGCCAACTTGATTTCAAAAGTATTTTCAAGTAGAAGAGGAGTAGAATCCACTTGTTTCTCTTCCAAATATTCAATTGTTTTCTTGAGCCCCATAATCTCCTTTTTCGCTTCTGCAACTGCCACATATTTTTCCTCTATTTTGGAATTTGCTGGAACTAACTGTTTGTGTGATATCCAGGAGTCAATTGTTGATCCAAAACTCATGAGATACCCTAAATTTGATACTCCAGTTTCTTTATCCCCAACAAAGTCTGAATCTGAATATTCGATCAGGTTGAAGTCATCCACCTTAGAGTACCTGAGTCCAAAATATTTAGTTCCTTTAAATTATTTAAGAATTCTTTTTGCAGCAGATCAATGTCCTTCACAAGGATTTTGCATGAACCTGTAAATAATCCCCAAAACAAATGAAATGTTTGGTCTGGTAGTAGGAATATAGATAATACTTCTCATGAATTGTCTATACTTGGTTACATCCTCAAATTCATTCCCTTCTTTTGATGTGAGTTTCAAATTCTGGACCATTGGAGTAGAAACATGATTGAACTTGGTCATGCCAAACTTGTTCAAAAGTGTTTCAATGTATTTCTTCTGGGAGATGCATATGTACCTTGGATTTTGAATCACTACAATGCCCAAAACATAGTGTAGATGTTCCAAATATGTCATCTCGAATCCTTTCTTCAAATCTTGCTTCATGGATGCAATGTAACTCTCATTTATCAACATATCATATACATATAATAGAAGATATATGATAGTCTTTCCAACTTTATTGACAAACAAAGTTGCATCGTCAAGATTGAATGCTTGAAATTTAATTTCAGAAGATCCTCAATTAACTTTTCTTACCATTCTCGCGATGATTGTTTCAAGCCATATAAGGATTTGATGATCTTGAATACCTTATGTTTTTATCCCTTCACAAAAAATACTTCTAGTTGAGACATGAACACATTCTCTTTCAAGTATCCATTCAAGAAATAAATCTTCACATCCATTTGATGAATTCCATAAATTTTGTTCTACCATGGAAAATAGAGTGCGGATGGGATCCCATTTTGTTGTGGGGGAAAAGGTATCCTCATAATCAACACCTTCTTTTTGTGAAAATCTTTTTTCCATGAGCCTTTCTTTGTGCTTGTCATGTGAGCCATATGATCTATACTTCTTCTTGAGTACCCACTTGCTCCAATCGGTTTGGTTCCAAATGGAGGATCCACCAACTTCCATCTCCCATGTTGTACGAGAGCATCATATTCCTTTTGCATGGATTCTTTCCATTCATCACGAGAAACAATTGATTTAAAGGAAGTCAACTCAATATTATTATATAAATTCAATTTAAAATCATATGAAACATCCATGTGATATATATCATATGAGTTTGAATTATATACATTACCTCCATCTTGTTTTGAGGAAAATCGGGTTCCTGACTTCCTGACCTCATCACGATGAACACATTCAAGAGTTTTTGTGAGCCATTTTGGTTGACTTTTATGAGATCGTCCTAGTTTCTCAATTGATTGAGACGATGCCGAGTTCTCATCAAGCCTCATCTTTTCAATCCTGTTAATCACATCATCCAACTAAACTTTAGGTTTTGATGAAGTGGTAAGAACTTATTCATGAGGAAAAGATGACGCTTTAAAAGGATATTATAGAGATTGATGCAAAATAGGGATCCCCCCTTCAAGATATGGAATCTCATCATCAAATTCATGATATGTATTTAAAGAAGTGAATCTATCTAGGTGATCAAGTTGCCTCTCAACAATTTCGTCTTTTTTGGAGGATTCAACAAATATCACATCTTTGGAAAGGACAAATTTCTTGTTTGTCTCATTATAAAGATGATACCCCTTGGTGGTATTTGATTATCCCAAGAAGATTCACTTTTGACTTCTTTCATCAAGTTTGTTGCTTTTGTCCTTAGGAATCAAGGCATAGTAGGTGGAGCCAAAGACCTTGAGATGCATCACCAATGGAATGTGGCCATACTACATTTCATATGGAGTCTTGTTTTTAAGAGCATGATATGGACACATGTTTTTGACATAAACTGCACATAGAACTACATCATCCCAAAGCACGAGTTTAACATTCTTGAAAAACATCATGGAATGAACCATATTTAGGAGTGCCATGTTCATTTGTTCAGACACACTATTTTATTAGAGATTGTATGGAAATATGGTTTCATGTTGAATCCCATGTTAGCGAAGGTAGCTTTCAAATTCCATTATCAGTGTGAAGAGATACAATGCGAGACTGAGCTTCATTTTGAATCCATACATGAAAATTTTTAAATGTTTCAAAAGATTGTGATTACTCTTTAAACACGTACACCCAAGATATTTCCATGTAATCATAAATAAAATTGATGATATATTTCTTTTCATTTGAAGAAGGAACATGCATAGGGACACACAAATAAAAATGAATTGGTTCAATTTTTCTACATGCTATGGAAGTAGAATCATGAAAGGGTTGTTTTCTATGTTTTCCAAGGATACAAGCATCACATTGCTTTAATTTCCTAGGAATAGTAGGAAAACCACAAAATGCACTCTTTCTCAACAAACAAAGACTAACATAATTAATCTAGCATGCCACAAAAGACTATATGGTATTATACTTGAGTCATGATGAGAGAGGTATGTGAACGTTTGTTTATGGGCATCTATTCCATTTAACTTCATTAGTCTTCCACCTTTCATTATGGTCATAACAAGCATGTTATCAGAATCCTTCCTTATCTCAACTTTTCGACCAAACATATGAACATAGTGGCCTTGCTGTTTGATGTGCACAAGGGAAAAAAAGCTTCTTTGCAGCTGATGAAGATAGAGTACATCATGTAGAAGAAAATGCAGCAGTCCATGAAAATTAAACCTGGTGGTGCCCATTCTCCAAGGTTTGAGACTGGACATGTCTACAAAATACATTATTCCATCTATAGTGTCATTGAAATCTTTGAAGAAATCTCTTTGAAATGTCATGTGAGAGGTTAGGCCCGTGTCAAGAAGAAATTCATCTCCCTAAGAAGAAAATGAAGTATTAAATATGTCTTTAGTTACTCCTATATTACAATAGGAAACAACATAATGAACATGTTCTTGTAGGTGAAAGAGTTTTCAAATTCCTTTTACATGTTGGAAGATGGCTTTTCATATCCAACTTAAAATATTTTCTAGATAAGAGATAATTTCACTAAATTTGGATTAATAAGTAAGAATGAATAAAAAATTGTGAATTACAATTTCAAAAATGTGATTATTGGTGTATCTAAAGTGGAAAATTTAATTCTAAAAGTGTGAATATTAGTTTTCAAAAGTGTATTTTTTTATTCTGAAAGTGTGAATTTCAAATATTTTTTATTCTAAAAGTGTGAGTTTTGATTAGGAAAGTGTAAATTAGGATTCCAAAAGCATCGATATAAAATTCATACTATGTATATAGATTTTAATAAATATACATGTATATCTAGGATTAGTGTACAACATTTTATTTTTTTATGCTCATTCATAAAATCATTATGACATGCATTACTAAATATATCAAAATTGAAGATATACAGCAAAATAAAAATTAGTGATGACAATCATTGCATTACAAAGTTCCACTTATTCATAAATATTTAGCGCAATGTACAATAAGGTTCCATATAAATAGAATGATAACTATGAGACACTCATTTTTACCAACTTCCTCACCTTAAATGAAAACACTATAACTTGTTTATTAGGAAACATTTATTCACAAAATCCACATCTAAGTCCAAGAGAGAAGAGATAAATTTGAATTCAATAGTTTACTCTAAGGAAAATTATAGTTATTAATTTAAATCAACAACTATTTTATGAGTTATTACATGGTAGAGTCATTCAAATTTAATGAAAAGTACATAAGTTCTTGATTTAAACAAAGTCTCATTCATTGGAATCACTCTCACTCTCTCCATTATGTTCAACATATTATCGTTGTGCATCAATTGCTTCAAATCCCTTCTGATTTATTCTTGTGTTCCCTCCTTTTCATCTTTCCTTTGGTGACTAGTTCCATATGATGATTGTTATGTAACAACACCTTGAGAATGATAAACAATCAATGAATAGAAGTCCACTTCGAGGGGGAAACCTCTGTTTACAATATATTGAATATACAATATGTGATATGATGATCCTAAGACTAGGTATCCTTAGTATATATAGAGGATACAAAGGGTACACTTATAATGAAAGGGTACAATGAAGGGTTCTAGCCTACATACACATATAAGACTATAAATGTAATAATTCAATATCTAAGGATTAATATGGGATTTTACACTTAACATGGGTCTTTGTTTAGGGATTAATGTGCCCCTCCCCTTCAAACAAGTGTTTTCCTAAACACTTGAATAACCACGGGTTTTTCTGCATGAAGAAATGATCTTCCCATTGCTATGGGGAAATTCCCCCTAAACCGGGTCTAAGGAATAGGCAGAGTGATAACTCCCTTAAAATAATGACTTATATCTAACTTACCCCCAAAAAATCTAGACTAAATGATAAGACAAAGAGAGAAGATAAGGTTAAGAAGTGCACCTTGAATACTTACGGTTGATGTAGACCTCTTCCACTTGTTGTTTCCTCTTAGATCACAAATCTCCTCCCGAGGATGACCTGCAAGGGGTTAAGAATGCAACATAACATCATATACAATATCTATAAATCACTTAAAATCCCAAATATATATGTAAATGATAAAAATAGACAAGAACATGTACACATAGGGTTTTGTGACAAAGATAATCTCTTTTGTTCATATACAATATGAAAGGTGACAACCTTTGCTTGCAAACACCACACTACAAACCAAGTCCGAGCTCCCTTTTCACGGCTCCAAGTGCATCAATATATCTAAATGATTTTGGAAGAGTTTTATTATTCTCTTATTCATATATCTAAATGATTCCCCTAGACCTCTTTTTTATATGAGAAAAATATGTTTATTCAGTTTGGGGATGGGCTACAAGGGGTAAAATGGTTAGGAAACCCTCATAGCCCATAAACTCCATCGAAATCCATGCAATTTATATTTTTTACAACTTTTGGAGTAAAAATGGGATACTTAGCATGCAACAAGCATATGTATGCGGGATAAATAGAATGAAGCATGCATGTGTACGAAGACCAATAGTGCAACAGGGTGGGTACATTATCCAAAAAGTGGTTTTTTAGAAGGAAACCTCAACAATATGTTTGACAAAATATCCAAATGGATGGGAAAATGTCTTGGATGCATAGATGTGGAATTTTTTGACTATAACAGATGCCCCCCTAATCTGTGAGGTCAAAAGAGCAACTGATGGACGAAATACATTAAAATATATTTACACAATGGGGAGGAACATATTCAAGTGAGCCAGAGACGAGTGTTTGTGAGCGTGTCATCAACAACTATTGATAATCTCTCCGAGGAGGGCATACCCATGCTCATAATAAAATAAGCATGGATTCTAATAAAATACACTGCAGATCCATGTCATATCAAATAATCATGACTATGAGACAAGTATGAATGTCTATATAAAGTGTAGCCACAAACAATACACAACAGATCTACATCTCAAAATCATTTGAAGATATACAAGTACAATGTGATATGCATCTTCAGGAAGTATCAATTCCTCTAGCTAGAGATGGTAGCTTCATAAATCAAGAAATATCTTCAAGGTATTCAAAACTTAGGTAGGAGTATAATAGGAGTGTAGGACTCACTACCCTGAGATCTTCGACAAATAGTCATTGAAAGTATGGAAGAACGTGAACAACAGGTACCGAACTTCGTTGATTCTGAATCTGAACTTGACTGGATACTTGGGATGGATGACTCATGAAAGTCAAGAGATCAACTGTAGAATGCCAACTCGGGTTGGAAAAAATTCCCTTGGACAAAAGAACGACAAAATGATGAGACTCAAGCAACATATTATTGACATAAGTCTGCAATACATGAGGCACCACAAAATATCCATATGTTTGGAAGAGTAACCAAATGGAGGAGTACAAAAATATATGTAATGAGAATATATTCCTAAGGGCATGCTATATCCCAATGCTTGTAGAAAAAATGGAAGGATTTGCTTTGTCCAAGGGAGACTATATTGCTGCCAATAAGAGAGAATGTATATCTCGTCCTCTCTTTTTGGAATATTTGAATTTTTTTTGTCTTTTTCAATTTTTTAATGATCTTGAAAAATAATAAGAGAACGCTACATTACAAAGGAGGAACAAGTGTCATGGGAAAGAAAACTAGTTCCAAGCACATGAAACATACTAATGCTCGGTGCAAGGAGACACATGAAGGAATAGGACGATCAAGAAAATTCCTCCATGGGTCAAGGTGTCAGGTCACAAGGGAAAAAGTGTTGCAAGGCTTGCACCTAAGGAATTCTCTAAAGGTTCAATAATAGAAACACAAAGTTGGCATTAGGGAAAAGACACAAGGATTATGTTAAGCCCTAAATAGTGGCGCATTACCCCTTAATTGGGGAATATTACATTAGTAATTTTATTTTATTTATGTCGGCTTGGTTCCATTAATTGTAATTGTACCTCCTAGTCTCCTATATATACCAAGGAGACATTTTCATTTGGAATCATCTTGTATTTGGAAATTTATGTGGTGTATAAGGAGGTTTCCCCTCAAAGAGGCTTATTGTCTGAAATTTTATCTTCTTCAATGGGTTGAGTACTTATTCTGAGGTTTTTCTATGCTATATTGATATTTGGTTCTTAACATTTGGTGTCGGAGCTCAAGGTCTTGGGGTTTCACTGCTACATCTGAGACACCTTGGAATTTTTGCTATAATTTATTTTATACGATGTTTCAGAAGGAAACCCTTGGAGGATATTTAGTATATGGATAAAGGTACGTTGTGTTCTAATTTCATCTAATGAGGCATTATACTTTCGGAGATACAACATGTGTAAGATAGGGTTCCAGAATCATCCTAAATTTAGTCATTGTGGAATTTTTGTTATGAAATTTTTTTTGTAACTTTTCAGACTCTTAAATCCAAAGGATATTCACATAAATTGTTAAGGTATTTGTGATAAAAATTTCATCTTTTGGGTCATCTTACATTTGTATATACACCCTGTGGAATATAGGGTATCTGACTAGTCCTATTGAATAGTCTCAAGAGGGTGTTCCAGTTAAAACAATCATAAATTATTCCTCGAGTATCCAAATTGAGTGAGACCAGTTACATTGGATAGTGGACAATGTGTAGTAATTCTAGTACAATTTTCAGAATTGTATATCAATTATTTTGTGTGGGGCACTCTATACAAGTGATATATCTAGGAAAGGAAAAAAATCAACAAGTTGTGACAAAGTTAATAGAAATTCCCCTTGGCACATCCAATTTTGATCAGACCTGTGGCATTGTAGAGAAGAAATATTAGAGAAATACAAAAAATAAATTTTCATACCCAGAAGGGCCGAAATTTTAGAGATACAACAAAAGAAAGATTGTCTAGCAAAACCACCTCAAAATCAAGGTTTAAAGTGATACTTGGCCATGAAACCAAAAAAAGGAACTTCTACATGGAATAAGCCTCCAAAAAGTCCTACTTGGACTCTTGATGAAGGTGAAGAAATGTGTAGGAACATAAATGATTTACAAAAGAAGACAATAAAAAAATATGAACTACAAGGGATGATGGATTCAACAGAAGCTAAGTTGGAGGAAATAATGGATACTAAGATGGATGGTTTAAATAGGGAGATCATGGAAGGATTGAAAAATTTCCTAATAGAGGGGACACCTGAAAGTGAAAATGTATCCCATGAAATTCATGATGAGGACACAAAGAAGATGAATCAAGAATGGAGAAAATCTAACCTTGGGTTGAAGACCAACCACTTTCCTAAGATCGATATGAAAAAGTTTGATGGAAAGGACCCAATCACATGGACACTTCATATGGTGAAATTATTTGATCTACATAATGTCCCACATACACAAAAGGTACAAATTGCTTCTTTATGTTTAGAACCCAATCAATTTGTCTGGTATTGATGGATTTGTTCTCGCAAATCACTCGTCACTTGGAAAATTTTCACGGAAGAAATCATGGCACACTATGAGGATACAAGGAGCAATACCTTCTTTATCCAATTGATAAATCTCAAGAAAAAGGGTTCAGTTACAGACAACATTGAGAACTTCCAAAGATTGAATATAAAGGTATTAGATATTCCAGATGAACACTTGATTGATGTATTCATAGGAAATTTAAGGGATAAAATTCAACATGAGGTTCGCCTTTGGGAACCCAAATCATTGGAGAATGCATTTAGGGTAACAAGAAAAGTTGAAAATAAAAATATGGCTATGTCTAGTAGAAGGACCACTCCTAACATCTATCGAGAGAATAATGTTCCTTCTTCTAAAACACCTCAACCTACAAGGTTGACACCTTAACAATTGGATGAAATAAAAGCAAAATGTTTATTCTTTAATTGTGACAACAAGTACAACAAGGGACATAAGTGTGGTGAGAATAAATTATTCTACATAGATTGTAAACAACAAGAAGAACAAGAACTGGAACAAAAACCATCTCAAGATGAACACATAGAAGTGATTTCTTTTGAAGAGTGGACTTCCACGATATCATGTAATGCATTGGCGGCAGTTAACACTCCTCAAACCCTCAAGATCGAAGGATATATCAAAAAGAAAAAGGTAATAGTCCTAATTGATTCCGGTATTACTCATAATTTCATTCACTATAAATTAGCCAAATATCTCAATTGCTTCGTATATCCAACACCAGAGTTTCAAGTAATGATTGCAGATGGAGGAACTATCAATTGCTCAGGAAAATGTAATAAGATAAATCTTACTATGGGGTAATATGTAATGAATAGTCCAACGATTACTATACCCATGGGTGGTGTTGATGTCGTACTAGGAATCCAATTGTTACAATCATTAGCAACAATGTCTTTTAATTTTCAAGAACTTTTCATGAAATTTTCATTGGAAGGAAAATAAATTGAGTTAAGAGGTATCATAGGGAAACCCAGTAAGGTGATAATATTTAATGGCATGACACAATTATTGAAAAAGGGGCATCAAGGTTTAATTTCACAACTATGCTCACTAGATGTTCAAACATCTAATCCATCTATTCCCCTAGATATCCAAGGGATCATTGATAATTATTCCAAAGTATTTGAAGATATTCCTAAAGGTCTTCCACCCACTCGAAATCATGATCATGATATTCACCTAATTCTTGGGAGTGTTCCTCCTAACATCAGGCAGTATAGATACCCTTATGCCCATAAGAGTGAAATTGAGTGTATGGTTGAATAAATGTTAGAGGCTGGAATTATTAGACCTAGCCAAAGTTCTTACTCTACATTGGTGGTAATGGTATTCAATAAAGATGTCTCATGGCTTATGTGTCCATATTATAGAGAGATCAACAAGATAACTATTAAAGATAAGTTTCCCATTACCGTCATTAATGAATTGTTAGATGAACTACATGGAGCAATCTATTTCAAAAAGTTGGATCTTCGTTCAAGGTATCATCAGATTAGAATGAAGGAAGAAGATATCCCAGAAACAACATTCTGAACTCATGAAGGCCATTATGAATTTTTGGTCATGTATTTTGGCCTTACAAATGCACCTTCCACATTCCAAGGGTTGATGAATTCCATTTTCAATCCCTTCCTTCGAAAATTTGTGTTAGTAATTTTTGATGATATACTAATCTATAGAAAGTCTTGGGAGGATCATGTGCAACATTTTGACAAGGTGATACAACTACTAAATGAGCAACAACTATATTCCAAACCATCCAAATGATTATTTAGGGTGGAGTATGTAGAGTATTTGGGTCATATTGTATCTCATGAAGGTGTCAAGGTAGACCCTAACAATATTAAATCCATGATCGATTGGTCGATTCCCAAAACATTGAAGAATCTTAGAGGATTTTTGGGTTTGGCAGGTTACTACCGCAAGTTTGTTCGGAACTATGGGATAATAACAACATTTTTAATGACATTAAATAAGAAGGATGCGTTTTCATGGAATACAGAGGCAACTGAATCTTTTGAACAACTTAAAGATGTGATGTGTAAAGATCTTGTCTTGACCACACCAGACTTCCAAAAAACCTCTATTGTGGAATGTGATGCCTTGAGAAATGGCATTTGTGTTGTCCTAATGCAAGAAGGAAGGCCCCTAGCTTTTGAAAGCCGACCACTCAAGGGAAAGGACTGACACAAACCCATTTATGAGAAGGAAATTATGGAAATACTACATGCATTGACAAAATGGTGCTCATACCTAATAGGTAGGAACTTCAAGGTCAAAATAGATCATGATAGTCTTAAATACTTCTTGGAACAATGAGTACCTTCATAAGAACAAAAAAAATGGGTGACCAAGATATTGGGTTATGATTTTGAAATCATCTATAAAAAAGGGAAGAAAAATGTTGTGGCATATGCACTCTCAAGAAAGGATGAAGATGTTGAGGCATTTCTCAGTGTTATCTCGATCATCCAACCCGACTGGATAATTGAAGCAAGGGATGAATGGAATAATGAAAAAAATGTGTGGAATCTCATTGAAAGGTTGCAGAAGGATTCCATTGAATCAGATACATTTACATGGAAAAATGATTCACTATGGTACAAAGATTGCTTATATTTATGTAAGAACTCCCAACTCAAACAAAAGGTACTATTGGAATTGCACAGCTCTCCGGTAGGAGGGCACTCGAGATTTTTGAAAACCTACCATAGGGTCAAGAAGGATTTTTTTTGGGATGGCCTTAAAACTGATGTTCAAAGGTTTATAGCAGAATGTTTGGTTTGCCAACAAAATAAGGTGGAAAAAATTAAGACCCCGGATCTTTTACAACCATTAGCCATCCCAAGTCAGCGTTGGGAGGAGGTTTCCATGGATTTCATCACAAGGTTACCAAAGTCTGAAGGAAAGAGTGTCATCATGGTGATTTTTGATAGACTGACCAAGTACGCACACTTTTGTGCACTCTCTCATCCCTTAAAAGCTAGTACAGTTTCCACCACATTCATAGAGATAGTTCAAAAACTACATGGAATCCCAAAGATTATTGTAAGTGACAGAGATCCTATCTTCACTGGACATTTTTGGAAATAATTATTTTCTTGTTTGGGTACTCAATTGGCTCATATCTCATCCTATCATCCTCAATCTGATGGATAAACTGAGATAGTGAACAAATGTCTAGAAGTCTACTTTCGTTGATTTGTCTCTGATAAACAAACACAATGGTTCAAATGGTCACCCTTGGAAGAATGGTGCTATAACACTTCTTCTCATACTGCAAAAAAAATGACACCATTTATGGCACTCTATGGATACCACCCTCCTTCCATCACTTCTTCTCTAAAAGAAAAATCTAAGGTTCAAGCAGTGGAAGATCACATCGAGCATCAACAACAAGTTCTAAAAATATTAAAGGACAACCTGACCATGGCACAAGATCACATGAAACAACAAGAAGATCAACATCGTAGTGAAATAAGTTTTGAAGTACTAAAACAAATGTCCCTCAAGAAAGCCAAGAAGGATAATAAATTATCACCAAAGTACTATGGATCTTATAAGGTGCTGCAAAATATTGGTACTATTGTATACAAATTGGAGTTGCCTGCATCCTCACGAGTACACCCAGTTTTCCATGCTTCATGCTTAAAGAAGGTTATAGGTGACAAGATCCTAGTTCAAACTATATTTCCAGAACTTGACAATGAATTAAAAATCATATTGGAGCTTGAAGCCATCATTGACACAAGAATTCGCCAGTTGAGGAATAGATCCATTTCAGAGTATCTTATTAAGTGGAGGAAACTTCATGTTGAAGATTCCACTTGGGAAGATTAGTATTTTATACAGAAGCATCTAGAATTACTCAAGCATTGTGGGCAACACTTGTCTCAAGGTGAGGGGCATGTTAATCCCAAAATAGTAGCACATTACCCCTTAATTGGGGAATATTACATTAGTAATGTTATTTTATTTATGTTGGCTTGGGTCCATTAGTTGTAATTGTACCTCCTAGTCTCCTATATACACCAAGGAGACATTTTCATTTGGAATAATCCTTTATTTGTAAATTTATGTGGTATATAAGGAGGTTTCCCCCTTGAAGAGGCTTACTATATGAAATTCTATATTTTTCAAGGCGTTGAGTACTTATTCTGAGGTTTTTCTATGCTAACTTGATATTTAGTTCTTAATAGATTATACATGTGATGTGATTATATCTTGATATAACAAGACTCCTTCCATGTGAATTTTTACAAGCCCAGAGAAGGTAAGRTCGATGGTTTTTCATTTTTAGAGAGTATGAAAAACACTAAAAGAAGACTCCAGAGTGATATTTTTCGTAAAGTTAGTCTCCAGGGACCAAAAAAAATAAAATCATGCCGTGAGAACTCTTATGGACACTAAGGCCAGGGTATTCCTTTTTMSTAATTAGTCCAGTCAGTTTGGAAAAGGGTTAAACTTATACTGGAAGGAGGTCTCTTCAAAACCATTTTAACGGGTGTGACAAAGAAAATATCACTTGGCTGTATTTTGAATTTTAAGGAGTCTAAAAAGATCTTAACTATGGACTCACTTCCTTTTTCGTAATTTAGTCCCCTAAGCCCAAGAAAGTATAAAACATAACTTAGGAGAACTCTCTCGGTGAGACATGTCTCCCGAGTTGTACATTTTTCCTGAGTAATCTATTGGCTGGAAAAAGGGTTAAAGTTATGCCAAATAGATATTCCTTCTGAGCCAATTAACAAGTGTGAAAGGAACAAGGTCGCTTGATGATATTTTCATATTTAGGGAGTCTAGAAAGAGCTTAACTATGGACTCCAAGGGGTTTCCATTTTTGTAGATAATCTCCAAGACCCAAAAAAGAGATAAACCAAAACTAAGGAGAATGGCCCTTTTTCGAAATTTTAGTCCCTCAGGCCTAAAAAAGGGTTAAACTTATGCCTAAGAATACTATCCTAGCGAACCGTAGCTCCTAGGATGTACCTTTTTTGTAAAAGGATCCATCCAGACTGAAAAAGGGGTAAACTATCACCAGATAGATGTGCATTCAAATTTTAGTTTGATGAGCGTGAAGGGAAACAATATCAGTTGACAATATTTTCATTTTTAGAGAGTCTAAAAAGGGATTAAAGAACACTCTGAGGGGGTTCCTTTTCTTAAGTAACCCGAACGAGACTGAAAAGGATAAATAAATTCTTGTTATATTTTTCTTTCAAAGTTTAATCGATCTTTAAAGACAAAAAATGATGCTCTTAGGGAGTCTCTCGGGTATAGTTCATAAAAAGATGAAGAAGAATGAGGCTTGAACACCGAGGATATATACATTTTGAGCAGTCTCTCCAGGAAGGAGGAACTGGTTAACTTGAGGACATTTCCTCCATGACCACATAACATAAAGGATTATATTGGCATGTATTGTGAGGCTAGAACTGAGAAGGTAGGCTCTCAAGTTCCAATTCATAAGATAACAAGCCTTAAACTAAAAATAGTATTGTATATGATTGGGCATATCACAAGCTTTGCAACACTTCATTAGGCTTTAGGTGCACAAATGAATTGTGTAGCTCAATGCTTACAGGCCACTATATTTTACTAGAGCACCATGGTGCTCACATGTATGAAGAAACAACTAATCGACTGCAGAAGAAGAACAAACAAGAACTTCATGTTTGGGAACATGTTGTGCACCTTATTTCTTGAGAGAGTGCCAAGCCTTAGCCCACGAGAGATAGTATGAGGACATATTTCCTCCTTCCCAACATTATGTAGATGGGTGTCTTTGTTGCCTCGACAGGGTGCAGGGAGAGTCCAAGAGGCCTTTGATGACAAGTAATTTGACTGGTGGGCCCGTCAAATTCCTATGATTGAAGAATACCCTTACGTAGGGATTATTTTCTTGAGGGACACTGATATTCCTATGCCCCCTGGCGAGGAGCGCAGAGAGATAGGTACACATCATTTTTATATTTTAAAGTTATTTTAGTTTTATTTTTTCAATATTATCCTTTTTATGGCAACATCGAAGTACTAACTTAGTAATATGTTATATACAGATGTGGTACGAGTACGACCAACCAACTTCGCCAGGAACAAGAATCTTCCTTGAGAGGATGTCAGACCAGTAGAAACGGTAGGACCAATAGGAAGAGAGGCTGATAGAGTACTGAGACGAGTGGAGAGGAAAATAATATATCTCAATCATCCTATGTCGATGGAAGAGATTGAAGACCTACCCTTGACCATGCAGCTGCATGTGGTAGGAGTACCCAAGACTTGGGTTCAATCGTTTTGACATCTTGCAAACGTCGTGGTTCATTAAACTAGGGCCAACAGGCATAGACCATAGTTAGAACTGGACCTTTATATGTGCTGAGGGCATTCTTTTTTGTACTCTCTTATGTATTGAGGGATTGATCCCAACGATGTATACTGACTCTATTTGAGGCTACATGAACCACTTTTGTACTTATGACATTATTTTTGGACACAATTATATATATACATATTTTTTCCTTATGGATTAAACATTTTTGTACAAATGTGTTTACATATGTGTGTGTGTGTGTGATTTTAATTTTATTTGTGTGTAATATGCCAATCTAATACATGATTAGAAAATGTATTAGTTAGTTGATTATATCTCCTAGGAACATGAATATAAGTAATATAATCAAAATAACATTCTAAGCGACGTACCATAAGTAATCGTCAGTGAAGGGTGGGATTGTAGACACGGTACACTCCATTTAAGTAAGACATGACTAGTTGAGCATATAAATACCATGTGACAATGCATCATGCAATAATTCTATTACAACAATGTACTTAACAACATTATTGGTTGCTTCTCCCAGACAAATATCTCTAGAAGACATTGACATACCAATAGGCGTGAAGATAACCCAAGGTGCAGAAGCAAGCCTTCGATTGTGTTGGATAGCACCATCCACAAACCGAACATAGACCTAATATTCACTTGAAATCTTCCACAGTGAAAACAAACACAATAAAATACACATCCATAGGACAAAAAAATTAAAATGTATAAATAAAACTATACATTATATACAATAATTCCCACTCAAGTGACCGAACTAAGAGTAACACTTCTTAAGGTAGAGCCCATTTCTAGGCTCAGTTAAAGAATTACCTTTGAAATCAACCAGTTGATAAGCACCTGTTTCTAAAAATTTCTTAATAATGAACAATCTGAACCACATGGGTTTGATTTTTCCTTTCCCAAGGGATATTTATCTTGTTCATAGACCAAGACAAGATCGCCTTGAGAGAAAACTCTAGGGTGGACGAACCGATCATACTAACACTTGAAACCTTGTTTGTGGGCCTCGTTGGCCAAGGCTTCCTCTTGATGTTGCTCATCGAGATGCTCGATATATAGGAGATGCTCTTCAAGTGGAGTTGTGTCGGGAAACAATTCTACTACCAAATTAAGAGAGGGATTTGGAACTCTATGGGAAAGACTTACTCCAACTCGTAAACGAGTTGGAAATGAGAAAAACTGGTAGCAATATTTATTGAGTTTTGATAAGCCCAAAGTGCCAAGTACAACATCAAATGCCAATTCAACTTGGCCGAATTGATCATTTGTTTGAGAATAGTATTGAGAGACTTATTAAAATCCTCCACTTGACCATTTTCCTGTGGATAGTAGGGTGATGAATGTTATTTATTAAACCCATGTTTTGATGTTAGCATAGTCATTATCTTGTTATGGAAGTGATTGCAATGGTCTATGACAATCTCCTTTGGAATACCGAACCTAGCTACCATTTGGTTAAAAATGAAAAGAGAAATTGTCTCTCCATCATTACCAAATGTCAGCAAGGCCTTGACCCTCTTATTGAAGTAGTCTACCACCATGGTGATATAATGATGCCCCCTATATGAAGCTTAGTGGAATGTATCAAAATCAATCCCCCATTTAGTGAAGGGACCAATAGAAATAACTGGAAACATGGGAGTTGTGTGTGTCCACATCTTCCGAGACAATATCTAGCACAGGTGACACTTCTTGATTTCCTCTACACAATATTTGATTAATGAGTGCCATAAGTATCTAGCATGAAGAATTTTATGGGTTGTTTCCAACCCAAATAAGTGAATGCCACATGATCCAGTGTGAAAATCATTCAACACAAGATCTACCTCTTCATGATTAAGACAATGACGAAGAATGCAATCAACTCCCCAACAATATAAAGTATCGTCGATGATAAGATAGTTATGTTCTTGATGGCATATCTGTCGATGCTCATCTCAAGAAGCATAGGAAGGGCACTTCAAAGTCTAAAGATACACAAGTATATCTCCATACCAAGGTTCCAAATATGCAATAAGGAAAAGATACCCATTGATCAATGACTCAATGGGGAAATTGTTACCACTTTCAACCAAAAGTTCCAAAATTAGCTCAACAAAGACCAAAGACTTTTTAGATTTCGCCGAAACAAAATACAAGTCAAACTCTTGAAGGATAACTATACATCGACTAATTTTCCCACCGATAACCCATCATTTCAATACATATTGAAAAGGATTCACGACATCTATGACAATGGTCTTGCGAAGTAGAATTTAATGACAGAATCATTGGACAACATGGGAAACTGCCAAAGTGATTTTTTGAGCATGGGTGTAGTTGAGTTCTGGTCCGACCAAACCTCAAATAATATAGTGGATAACATGCTATTCAAGCACATCATCCTCTTGGATCAAGACCATGCTAATATTAGACTCTATGACCACCAAATACAACAATAAATCCTTTCCATAATACAAAGGACTGAGCAGAGGGGTAGACATTAGAGCACATTTCAACATTTGGAAAGAGTGTTGAGCCGCTTCATCCAAATAGAATGGGACCCATTTTTTCAAAAGACACATAAACCCTTTAGTAATCTTGGCATAGTTGGAAAAAAAACTCCAAAGAAATTTAGTGTTCCCCTATATACTTTGAAGTTGGGGGATTGTGCACGAGGGAGGAAATTGAACTATTTCCTCAACCTTTAGAGGAATGACCATAATTCCCTTAGTAGACATGATAAAACCTAACAAGTGACCTAATGCTATGCAAAATATACACTTATTTCGATTAAGATGAATCCGGTAGTAGTGACACCTCTCAAAGACAAGTTGTAAGTGGGTAGGATGATCATATCTCTTACGAGAACATAATGCTAGATCATCAAGATACGCCTTGTTGAACACACTTCCCACACTAAGAGGGGGAGAGGTGAATTAGTGTGTGGAATTTTCTAACTTTTCTTCTTCTTACAAGTTAGCAGTTAAAACATTTTGAACAAATTAAGAACAATCAAATTATAATCACAATGGACACAAAAGATACCAGACGTTTTTATATAATTTATATGAATATATGTGAATATAATAATAAGGATTATTACCATCCTGAGAGTCTCGAATTGTGTCCTTTAAAAATAGGTAGACCTTTGAGACTCATCAGGATGACAGATGAGTCAATCTCAAATGCCATATCATAATTATAATCAGTTTAATTTACTTTTTAGAAATTGCATATTATAATTAGTTTATTTTCATCATTTTGAAATTTTCTGGTAGCTATTATTCTTTCAGTAAACAAGATGGAATTTTCCTTTTTGTTAGTGGGTGAAAAGAATTTACCTCTACAGTCTCTTCCTGTAGATGCTTGCCAAATTTTCACATCAAACGTACAAACCAAGCCACCAGAGTAATTTGTCTAGTGTCTGTGCTTCTGTGTAATCCAATGGAGTTTTGTTCCCTCCCACTCTGTGCTCCTTTACAAATGCATTAATATGCACTAATTTTTTGATACCCTCACTGTGCTCCTTTACCAATGCATGCCGAGAAAATCCAACGACTTTTCTCCATTTCCCAACCTTTAAATGAAATAGCTGTGAGAATTCCCTCATGGACTCTCACTTTTGATACTATTCAGTATTTTTGGGAAACATTAAGGATTTCATGCTCCATTACTCTCATCACATTGGAACCTTCCATTAACGTAGCCCAATTCGTTATAAAAACTTTTGGCTTCATGTTGTCATTGTTGGCCACAGTTTCGATTTCTCTGTGCATACATTTTCTTGGCCAAGGATTTGAGTGACTTTAAAGCCATCAATGTTATCGACATGGTAAAACCTATCACACATGTTTCAAAGGGTTATTGTTTTCATGTTGCAGGTGATTTACTTGCCCATCATGCAGAATAGTCGTAATGTTTGCTATTCCGAAATGGATAGAATTAACTATCCAGGATGTTCAAAATTAAATGAATGAGGATTGCAACTTGCACCATAAGTGATATTCACTAATTGCTGGTGGTGTTCCCCCTTCATGTTTGAATATATTCAAACAAAAAAGTACTATCATTTGTTTAATACATAATTTTCACCCAAGTTACAATGTATACCACCTATAATTTTCTTAATACATAATTTTCACCCAACTTACAGTGACACAATATTACTATATATTTTAAAAAATAACCATTATTTTTGGGGATTGTAATGAAATAGAAATATAAAAGTTTGGTGCATTATATAGAATCATACAAATGACATACCATTTACTTTGCCAAACATTATTCACAATTAATTCCCATATAGATCAAATTGTTCCTCTGCTGTCTATAGTGGTGCTTTGCTACCGTTCTAGCACTTTATGATTGTCCTTTCCCTATAATATTTCCATTGCTTGATTGGGATTATTTTTTCAAGCTCGCATACAAGTTATAAATGTAGAACTTGTTGAATTGCTCGAAGAGTCTCATACCCATACCATCTATTATTTCTATGTGAAATTCAATAATATGTGCTTGTATGTGTCTAGACATACGAGCACATTACTCACAAAACTATTCACGACACATTTTGAAAAATAATTATTTATGGTATAACGTTGTTGAAATGAACCAAACAAAACTCAATAAGCTGATGAGATGAACTAAAATGTTGGGGTATCTTATTCAACAAGTAATGATCTATCCTTCCGCTCAATCAAAATTTAAAAAAGAGCAAGAATCTTGAAGAAGTACCTGTACCAAAAGTAATATCTGGACCGAAAAACCATATAGAGAAAATCAAGTCCAGCATAGATAGATCTATAGTTCAATCTACAATTCAAACTAGGGCTAATCCAAACCGAACAAACATGCTTTTCTCTCCGGAGCTACAAATTTTTCTGCTATCTCCTCCCTTCTTGGCAGGGACTTGTTGCTCAGCAACTCCCCTTTTTTAACATGAATTCAAACATCGATCATGGGTTTCTCTTCATTGAATTGCTAGAGGTTTTTGAGATCTTATTTCTTAAATAGTGCATGGAGTCCAATTGTAGCTTTGCATGCCATTCACTAAAACAACATGATTCAAGGTCATTTGACACTATTGATAATGACTATTGGAGGTCCCCTCTACCCAAGCTCACATTAGAAAACCATGGACTGTGATATGGGAATGGAAAAATAAATCAACATTTTTTTATAAAAATATTACTATATAAAAAATAATATTGTTTCATTAACTTATTTTTTAATAAATATTTATTATATCAATTTTAATCGTTTTGAAAATTAAAATTTATTACTATATAAAAAATAATATTGTTTGATTAACTTATTTTTTAATAGATATTTACTATATCAATTTTAACCTTTTTGAAAATTAAAATTTATTACTATATAAAAAATAATATTGTTTGATTAACTTATTTTTTAATAGATATTTACTATATCAATTTTAATCTTTTTGAAAATTAAATTTTGAATGGATGAGATTTCAATTCAATAGGAGAATATATTTTCCTTGATAATCATGTTTAATATGTCAAAGAACCTCTATGCATGCCACTGGTTGTTTTGCATTCATGTCTATGATGTTACTTTCACATTTTTATCCTTGAACTAGTTTGAGGAACTTGTAATCCTATTGTCTTTTGAGATTGAATGGAGAAAATATTTTCATTATTTTAAAACAAAATTCTAGTCTCTTGGGAACCCAAAGCTTCCTAATCTTCCAACCCTAAAATAAAAATTTGTTAATGAAATAAAATTAAAGAATGGAATTATTTAATGTTTGATGAAAATGTTGTGAGGTTTAGTGGAGGTGGCATATGATGCCATGATTTCCACTCATATCATGTTTTCTCAATTACCTTTGATTATATTGTTTGTGTAACATCCTGATCTTGCACATAGTGAGAAAACTTATTATTTGAGGACACTTGCTTGCAAGTGATCCAGATTATTATACTATTAAACATTTGATTTTGATTATGAGGCATTATGGGTTGATGACATGTTGTTTTGCTGCATTGACATAGATAGGTGCTATTGACTCGGTTTTACTGAGTGTGTAGGATTTTGGACCTCAAGGATGCAGAGGTATCGATGGAACCCCTTGGCCTACGGATCGATTCGGGGAGTGAACTATTGGGGTTTGATTGTTTTACATGTGATATTAGTGCATCTTATTAGATGATATGATTATGGATATATTTATGACATGATTCGTTGATGATGCAGGTTGACGATAGCTTGCCGACCAGACTCACATGTGGAGTAGATGGGTCATGCACAACTACCAGAGATGTTGAGGGAGAGGTGTGGACAAAAACCCTGCCACAACCTACTAGAATTCCCGTCGTGGTTCAAACTGTAGGTTAACGATTACCTGGTTCGAGAAGACCCACGATGCTGTGCGGGCAGACTGCAATAGTCGCTCACGATGATTCTAAGGGGCACACAATAAGGCAGGGGCCTTATTTCTTAGAGGTCCTTAGTCTCCCACAATATCACCTGGCGGAGTATTGACTCGAGGGGTTTTTTATGTCTACAAAGTCAGTGAAGAGGCGAGTGGCACCCTTGGAGCACGTGGTGCATCCTGAAGGGCACCTCACCCAAGAAAAATGGAAAGAAGTGAGTGGCACCCTTGGAGCACGTGGTACGTCCTGAAGGGAACGTCACATTGTTAATTAATAAATGAATAAACCTAGATGTCCTTAGGATGAATAAAGTGATAAGAAAAATTTAAAACATTTTCCCTAATAAAATGTCGCCCAACCTCGAAAATTAAAATCTAGGTCTAGGTGAAACTTGCGGTAAAAGAAAGGAAGAAAAAAACTATGTTTAAATAAAAATAAAAATAAATAAATAAAAATGCTAATCATCATTAATCTTGTGTCGAGAAGGGGGTGAGTAATTTTTTTAATTTATAAAAACATTTTGGGGGATAAAATTAAAACTAAGGGGGGGAATAATTGTTTTGTCACTTATACTAATTAAAATTATTAATTAAAAAGGGAAAAGGGAAAAATTTGATTTTGCACACCTGCCAAATTGAGTTTTAAATAAAAACGGGAAATAGGGAAATCTAAAATAATTACGAAACTAGGAAAAAGTGGGAAACATAAAAAGAAAGGGGAAACCCAAGGAAAAAGCATAAAGTCTAACTTAGTAATGTATCTAGCATTTGAGAACTTTCTAATTTAAATTCAACTAGTAAATTAATAAGGGGGAAAGTCATTAAAACTTGTAAGGGAATATGGGGACACCTAGGAGCGATTCTAGGAAGGATTTTAGGTGGGTGAGGGAAATAGGAGAAATTAATTAATTAATGAAATTAATTTATGGAGGAATGAAGGGGATGGGTGACACATGTACGGGGAGGATTTTTATGAATTAAATTATTAAAATTTAAATTAAATGGGATTTTGGGAAAGTAAGGAACTTCAAAACTCTATATAATGGAGGGAGGAGAAGGATGATGGATCTCTTTTGTTATGTGTAACGTTATGATGCATACATTTATACTTGACTGACTTAGCTTGTAGGATTTGGGATACCTAGCTCAGTCAAGAGTGGTAGCTCGGCCTTGCGAGGCGAGATGGGAGCTAGCTGATTCTCTGGTTAGTGTGCATGGCCCCTTTGTGTCTCGGGGGGGCTAAGGGGGAAGAAGAGTACCCCTAGCATTGGTTGGGAGGTACCAGTGAAGTCTCATTGGTTGGAAATCAGGAGCTGCACAGAGCGCAAAACACAACAACTCAGAGCAGGCTACTTGGGATATGGTACGCTTCCTTTATTTCTGCATGGTAGATTGTTAATATGATTTATGCTTTTAGTTCGGTATGTTTAATTGGGTAAATAAAATGATTGTCATAGGATTCTAGTTGATGACTGAAATTTCCCCCATAGCCATTGTCTCGATGTTCATTGATTCCCATGGCCTTCGATCCTTGCCTGTCTTAACCGTCCTATGGTTTATTGATTTTTGTTTATTGCAGTTTATTTTTTCCTTCGCCCCTAGCTCATCAGTCCACACCTGAGAAATTGGCCAGGAGCTTGATCTACAGTCGTCACTTCGGTGTTAATAGACCTATGGATCTAAACGCCATGCTTTTCTATGCGTGGATGGTGAGAAAAGGATGTTCTTTCCAGTCGTCTACCCCTGTTGATTGCTCCAAGTAGTGTGTGATCTTGCGCCTTGATGCGTTTAATTAACCCTGCAACGTTTGATTGATGGAAAAGTTTTCTTTAAACTATGCGTTTTTATATCTCGTTTGTTATCTTGTTTTATGTCTCATTTTCATATCTTGCTGGACATTTATAGTGTTTTTATTTCTTGTTTTGTTTGTCTAGCGATTACTTCTTCTTCAACTGCACTTCGTGCGACTTGGGGGTGAATTTTGCCTAGCAATTTATTTATTTATTTCTGGTCAGTTTGTTTAGATTTCCAGGTGCTCGACAAGATACATGCTTTTCGTTTTAGACAACCAATGTATATTGATTAATACGAATTATACTTCTGGGCGTTTTTATAAGGATATAAAATCCACAGATTAATTTATTTGAATGTTAAAAACTTAGTGAATAAACTGGTCAGTCCTCTATGCGCTAGATTTAGCCCTCTATGTAGACTGAAGATGGTGTTGCCTTTGCTTGGCTCTACTTATTTGTTTTGAAACCAATAGAGGACATCGGTGTCCCAAACTTGTTATAACTCTTGTAGATATTTTCGAATTTTTTCTTTCATCTCCTAAAGGGTTTACCATCCCAAAATTAAATTTGGCTTCCACACTCTTGATCTGCTCTGGTTTTGGAATCCATCTTGAGTTTGGTTCAAGCGGGCTCTACTCCTCATTTTGTGATAATGCATCTGTACACTATTACAACTCTCTGGAATCTATTTTATGTTTTACATATTGTAATTACGTTTGAAATAACTGTACATCTAAATGCATAAAAATTGAAATAACTTTGATCATGGAATAACCTTGAAATTACCACCAGGAATTTCTATTAAAAATCCCACCTAAAACTCCCGACCATATTTAGAGTTTCGTTTGAACCCAACAAACCAAATTTACATTTAATTTAAAACTGATATTTAAAGAATGTGGAAAACAATAACTCTATGCACATTATGAAACCAAATACTATAAATGCAACATGCGGTTGCGTCGATTTTCATTTACTGATCTGAGCTACAGGCATTTAAGATGTTGTTGATTTAAGCCAATCAACATTGCTATGAAGCACTTGGGTGGTTAAGAGATAATTTGAAGGATTAATTTATATAATACCTAGCCATGGGATACCCTAGAAAGAATATGAATGGCAATGGTTACAAGGTGTTAGAATATGGATGGATTTAGTGAATTTCAGTATCCAAAACAATAATGATAATGAAAATTGAACAAATAATTGGTTCAAGTGATAAATCCTAGAATGTGTTGGACAAATATATTAATTTTTAACATCTAAGTTACTGTATGCGTTTTACTTTACCTGACAACGTTTGCAATTGGCTTCATTATTTCTAGACAGATTTCCTCCTTTTCTTGATTAGCAATGATAATTGATGTGGTAGGATATAGTTAATATTAACATCAAGTGCGCATTGATTAGCCTAATATAAAATTTAACATTAAAACAACAAGATAGCATTAAAATTTTGAATTGATGATTATTTTTTTAACCACAAAACTGCATGAAATTAGCCCGCTTAAATGGCATAGTCATTTCTCAACAGTTCGTTTTAATGTTAATAGACAACTGCCATTTTGGTACAGTTAGTATAGATAGACAACATGTTGTAATGTAATTTTTTAATAAGTATTTCATTATAGCCTTCTACATTGATATGGTTAATGTTGTTATATGATGTCAAGTGCTAGTTAGATTACAATTTGGGATTAATTTAGAACTGCCCTTTGATCGTAAGTAATGATAAAATTAGATCTATATTTCACACTATTTAGATGGTAATTATTGACCAGTTAGACTTGATAAAGGGTTGGGTGGTTGAAGAAGTTGTGTATTGGCTTATGTCTTCCCTGGTAGTCGTCCTCTGGTATCTCGTCAACCTGTTTTTGGGGTTTGTGCATGGTTTTCTTATCGGTGTTCAGCTCCTAGTGCGTCGGGTTTATATAGAGTCCTCGGTCCAGTTAGGATGTTTCGTGCCAATATTATTGACGCATCTATAACCTGGGGACGACGTGATTCTTGATGAGGGGATCATGGTGCATCCTATTGGATACCGGAAAACGAGAGCTTGACTGGAGTTAGTGTGTTTTGGGTCAGTGTAGTCGAGCGTTGTAAGTTGCTTTTGGCGCATGGGTGGAATGCCTTCATGCGTTTGGTTCGCGCACCTTGAGGTTCTAGTCTTGTTCATCATGGGTTGTTGTGTCAGGAGGGGGATGTTGTCCCTTAGCTTGTAGGAGTGTCTTGTTTGCGTCGGGTGGGTATTTGTTCCTCCTTGTTGATCTATGCATGTTTCACCCAGTTGCCCTTATGTCAGTGCGTGGTGTCATAGTTTCCTGTTTCCTGGACTGCGTGCTTGCATTCATCGTCAGTGGTGTGGTTAAACTATTGTCGTTGTCACCTTCTTGCATAAAAATAAAAAAAAAATTGCACTTCTTCTTCGCTTGTAGTCGTAACGATGGGGTCGTTATATATGGTATTAGAGCAGGGTTCAATCCGCGACTTGGGATCACTACGACTTTCATTGATATGATTTTGATTATAATGTTGCTAATTGAGTTGAATTGTATTCATGCAGGTAACCATGGTTAGAGGATGTCGTGGAGGCAAACAACAGGGTGCTAGGGGAGGAGGCGCGACACCTCTAGTAGCATCCACGCGTGAGGGGTCTAACCCCCAGGGAAACGAACACGTTGTCGGGTAGGAGTAGATAGAGGTGGGTGATGTGGTTGGAATGATCAGGTCTTTTCAGCGGATGTCTGAGGCACTGATCAACGGTTTGGATAGAGATGAGGCCAGGGCACCGACACCCCCTGAGGGTTGAGCGCACGCTCTGTTCTGTACTCGTAGCATTCACTGCGAACTTGATAAGGTCAAATTTCTTGATTTATTTAGTGCCCCAGACGACATAGTCGCCAAGGCATGGTTGGAGAATATGGCGATGTGATTTGAAATTTGTGACTATACCTCCAACATGAAGGTCCGCATGGCGGTCTTTCAACTGAAGGGAAGCACTCTTCTATGGTGGAAGACACTCCTATCACAACTGAACATGGCCATCGAACATGTGTCATGGGAACTATTCGAGGAACGATTCTGAGAGAGGTACCTATCAAAGGAATTCATTGAGCATCAACTCAATGAGTTCAATGCCTTATGAAAGGGTGGTCATACGGTGCTCTCGTATGAGGCCCATTTTATGGAGCTGCTTTGGTATGTGCCACATGTTAATACTAAGAAACTTAAGGTCAATAGGTTCATGTTTGGCCTTAATGGAAGCATACGTGCAAAGTTTAGGATTCTGATGCCTCAAACCTTGCATGATGTCATCTAAAAGGTCCTCATAGCAGAGGAGGAGCTTATCAGTGGGGGTCAGAGAAGGACTTCAATGAGACCAGCAGGATAGGTGTCATCTGGTGTGCAACAACATCAGACACTAGCCAGACATACGCCAAGGTATCGTGGCTTCCAGAGGGGATCCACTTTCACTACACCTCGGCAACCGATACCTCAGCAGTGGATACTTATCAGGGACCACAACATCAACAACAACATCGACTGAAGCAACAATAGTTTAGGCCTGTTTCATAGAACAAACCAAGATTCTAGGCTAGTGGGATGTCATCTTCTACTTCGGGTACCAGGAGTACTGGACCGAAGAAGGGGTGTTGGACGTGTGGGGAGCCACACTACTAGCACAATTGTCTAGTGGAGATGACAAAAGCATCTGGATCAGCCAGACCCACTACCGTGGGAGATTTGGGCAAGGCCCATCAGATTCATGAAATGGTAAATAATCACCAAGAAGAACACCAGTCCACTGTGCTCGAGATGTCAGGTACCGTCGCTGACCAGACCCTTAGTATTTTGATAGATCCTAGTGCTACTGAAAGTTTCATTTCTGGTGCAGCACTAAAAAGGATTAAGTTAAAGGAAGTCTAATAGGACAAGTTTAGCTTCGTAGAGATGGCTTCGAGAGCCAAAAAAAGGGTTGGAGGAAAGGTTACAGGTTGTACCATTAACCTGGGAGAGTTTTTCACCAGGGCTAACTTGTATGTCATGACCTTAGGATCTTATGACGCCGTGATTGGTATGGACTGGTTGGAATCGCATGAGGAGATACTCAAATGTAAGATGAAATGATTGAGCTTGGTCGATGATGAGGGACAAGCATGCATGATTGTAGGATCGAACCAGGGAGTTTCCCTGAGGTTTATCTCTTCCTTGTATCTACGAAAGAGAATGCGCAAGGGATGTAAGCTTTATGCAATCCTTGCATTAAACGAGAAGGGAGTAGCAGAAGGTATAGAACACCCTTCAGTGGTGAGAGAGTTTGTAGAAGTCTTTCTGGAGGAGTTACCTGGGATGCTGCCTGAGAGGGAATTGGAGTTTACTATAGAACTGAAATTGGGGACTGAACCAATAGCAAGAACGCCTTATCGGATGTCGACCCGAAATTTACAGGAGTTGAGAATGCAACTGAAGGAATTGTTGGACCTAGGATTGATATGTTAATGTGTGTCACCGTGGGGTGTACCTGTTATTTTCATACAAAACAAGGATGGGTCGTGGAGGCTCTGCATTGACTAGTGTCAATTGAACAAGGCATTGATCAAGAATCAATATCCGTTGTCGAGGATAGATGATCTGTTTGATCAGAGGAAGGGTGCGATGATGTTCTCAAAGATTAATTTGCGATCAGGGTATCACCAGTTACAGATCAAGGAGGATGATGTCCCTAAGACCTCCTTTAAGACAAGGTTTGGACACTACGATTTTATTGTTTTACTGTTTGGACTGAAAAATTCCCTAGGGGTATTTATGAGTTTGATGAACAGGGTGTTCCGCGAGTATTGGGATAAGTTTGTCCAAATATTCATTGACGATATTTTGAATTACTCTCAGACGACAAAGGAGCATGAAAAGCACTTGATCTTGGTACTATAGTGTCTGTGAGAACACAAATTATATGGGAAGTTGTCCAAATTCTCATTTGATCAATCGAAGATTCACTACTTAGGGCATGTCATCTTCGATGAAGGTATTTCCATGGATCCAGCAAAGGTCGAGGCTATTATGGAATGGCCTGCATCGATGAATGTCCCAGAAGTGCATATCTTCATGGGTTTAGCAGGATACTATCGACGGTTCGTCGAGGGATTTTCAAAGATAGAAAATATGATCACAGCAGAAGAAGAACATAAAGTTTGTTTGGACCAAGAAATGCGCAGAAGATTTTAGGTCCCTAACATGGATGAAAAATTCTTGGTATTCACTGACGCATCCAAGGAAGGCTTAGGCGAAGTCCTGATGCAAGACGATCGAGTGATCTCTTAGATCTCGAGGAAACTGAGAAGGCATGAGGAAAACTATGTGACGCAGGATTTGGAGTTGTTATCCATTGTATATGCCTAGAAGTTTTGGAGACACTACCTTGTTGGATGAAAATTTGAACTAAAGGTGGACCACTATGGACTACAACACATGTTTACACAAAGTGACCTGAATGCACGACAATGTTGTTGGTTGTAATTTCTTAGCGAGTACGACTTCGAGATTACTTACATAAAAGGAACAATGAACTGAGTGGCAGATGCATTGAGTCGAAGACCACACATATTTTGGTGTTGCCTCTTCAGATGGATCTACGTGAAAAGATTCTAACTTTACAGCGTGATGATGACTGGTAAAAAGTGGTACCAAGATTTGAAGGATTTTCATTTGAGGACGATGGATTATTGAGGTTTAAAAATTGAATTTACGTACCACCGAATGACAAGTTGAGGATCTTGATCCTAAGAGAGGCTCATAGAGCAGTATACATGGCTCACCTGGGAGTCATGAAGATGAGGGCAGACCTTAAACCCTTATTCTTCTGGAAAGGGATGAAGGAAAACATAGTCAACTACATGGCCATATGTCTAGAATGTTAGCAGGTAAGGGATGAACATAAAAATCCAGTAGGATTACTACAACCACACGCTATTCCAGAATCGAAATGGGAGGTTATTTCAATGAATTTTATTGTTGGGTTGCCACTGACGGCAAGGAGACATGACTCGATTTTCATAGTAGTAGACACTCTAATGAAGAATTCTCACTTTATTCCTATGCGTACGATGTATTAGGCACTTGCATAGCTAGAGTTTTCATCAATGATATTGTGAGGTTGCATGGCATGCCTAAGAGGATTATATCCGATCGAGGATCGGTGTTTACTGGACAATTTTGGACAAGTTTCCAACAGGCCTTGGGAACCCAACTTAACTTCAATACTGCATATCACCAGGAGACTGACGGGCAGACCGAATGAATGAACCAAACCTTGGAGGACATGTTGCGCATGTATGTGATGGACCAACAAAAGCATTGGGAAGAATTCTTGCCACTAGTGGAATTTTCTTATAACAACAGTTACCAAAGCACCATTAATATGGTGCCTTTCGAGTTTCTTTATGTGCAACCATGTCAGATGCCTTTGAGGTGGGATCGTCTTGAGGATAGGGTCCTCATGGGACTAGAAGTGATCCATAAAATGGAAGAGAAAATTCAAACAATAAGACAAAGGATTAAAGAAGCGCAGGATTGACAGAAGAGTTATGTTGATGCACACTGTGTCGACCATAGTTACGAGGTTGGTGATCGAGTCTTGTTGCAGTTAAAACCACATAAGAGTTCGATCAAGTTTGTAAAGGGAGCTAAAATCTCTCCTAGGTTCGTGGGACCTTTCAATATTGTGGAGAGCAAGGGGCCCATGGCTTATCAACTAGCATTGCCTGATTCTTTGAGGCATATGCATGATGTTTTTCACGTATCTGTTTTGAGACATTATATTAGTGATTCTACACACGTTATTGACATGAGTTACTTGAACATATCGAACAAGGGGTTGCTCATGGCTGAGTCGATCTGCATCCTGGATCATCGTATTCAATAGCTACGACATCGAACAGTAGATCAGATCAAGGTCCAGTGGGAGAACTATAGTCTGCACTCGATGACCCGGGAGGACACATATGATATGTGCCAACAATTTCCATTTTTGTTTGATATATAGACTTATGATACAATGATACACATTATTTCAACACTTATACTATGAAACTTCAAGACGAAGTTTAGACCAAGAGGGGGTGTATGTAACATTCCTCTCTTACACACAGTTAGAGAACTTATTCTTTGAGGACACTTTCTCGCAAGTGAACCAGATTATTATACTATTAAAAATTTGATTTGATTATGAGGCATTATGGGTTGATGACATGTTTTGTTGCATTGACATATACAGGTGATATTGACTCGGTTTTATTGAGTGTGCAAGATTTTGGACCTTGAGGATGCAGAGGCATCGATGGAACCCCTTGGACTCCAGATCAAGTCATGGAGTTAACTATTGGAGTTTGATTGTTTTATATGTGATATTAGTGCATCTGATTATATGATATGATTATGGATATATTTATGAGATGATTCGTTGATGATGCAGGATGACGATAGCTTGTCGACCAGACTCACATGTGGAGTAGAGGGGTCATGCAAGACTACCAGAGATGTTGAGGGAGAGGTGTGGACAACAACCCTGCCACATCCTACTAGCACTCCCACTGTGGCTCGAACTGTAGGTTAATGATTACCTAGTTCAAGAGGACCCATGATGTCATGAAGGTAGACTTCAACAACCACTCACAATGACTCTAAGGGGCACGCAATAAGGTAGGGGCCTTATTCATTAGAGGCCCTTAGTCTCCCACAAGATCTTCCAGTGGAGTATTGACTCCAGGGGTTTTTGATGTCTACCAAGTCATTCAAGAGGTGAGTGGCACCCTTGGAGCACGTGGTGCATCATGAATGGCACGTCGCGTAAGAAAAATGGAAAGAGGCAAGTGGCACCCTTGGAGCACGTGGTGCATCCTGAAGGGCATGTCGCACAAGAAAAATGGAAAGAGGTGAGTGGCACCCTTGGAGCACGTGGTACGTCCTGAAGGGCACGTCGCGTTGTTAATTAATAAATGAATAAACCTAAATGGCCTAAGGACGAATAACGTGATAAGAAAAATTTAAAACATTTTCCCTAATAAAATGTCGCCCAGCCTTGAAAATTAAAATCTACGTCTAGGTGAAACTTGAGGTAAAAGAAAAAAAAATAAAAACTATGTTTAAATAAAAATAAAAATAAAAAAATAAAAATGATAATCATTATTAATCTTGTGTCGAGAAGGGGGTGAGTAATTATTTTAATTTATAAAAATCTTTTG
>JASDQU010736146.1:32017-67230 GCA_032191745.1 Picea mariana | reverse complement strand
TAATTGCTTTGTCACTTATACTAATTGAAATTATTAATTAAAAGAGGAAAAGGGAAAAAGGGAAAAAATTAATTGTTTACACTTGCCAAATTGAGTTTTAAATAAAAAGGGGAAACAGGGAAATCTAAAATAATTAGGAAACTAGGAAAAATAGGGAAACATAAAAAGAAAGGGGAAACTCAAGGAAAAAACATAAAGTCTAACTTAGTAATGTTTCTAGCATCTAAGAACTTTCTAATTTAAACTCAACTAGTAAATTAATAAGGGGGAAAGTCTTTAAAAATTGTAAGGGAATATGGGGAAACCTAGGAGAGATTCTAGGAAGGATTTTAGGTGGGTGAGGGAAACAGGGGAAATTAATTAATTAATGAAATTAATTTATGGAGGAATGAAGGGGATGAGTGACACATGTACGGGGAGAATTTTTATGAATTAAATTATTAAACATTAAATTAAATGGGATTTTGGGAAAGTAAGGGACTTCAAAAATCTATATAATGGAGGGAGGAGAAGAATGATGGATCTCTTCTGTTATGCCTAATGTTACAATGAAAAAATTTATGCTTAATTGACTTAGCTTGTGGGAGTTGGGATACCCAACTCAGTGAGGAGTGGTAGCTTGGCCTTGCGAGGCGAGATGGGAGCTCGCTGATTCTATGGTTAGTGTATGTGACCCCTTTGCAACTCGGGGGGCTAAGGGGGAAGAAGAGTACCCCTAGCATTGGATGGGAGGTACTGGTGAAGTCTCATCAGCCGACAAGTGGGAGGTGCACGGAGCGCATGTGACAACAACTTAGAGCAGGCTACTTGGGATACGATACGCTTCCTTTATTTCTACATGGTAGATTGTTAGTATGATTTATGATTTTAGTTCTGTATGTTTAATTGGATAAAGAAAATGATTGTCTTAGCATTCTAGTTGATGATTGAAATTTCCCCCATAGTCATTGGCTTGATGTTGATTGATTCTCATGGCCTTCAATCCCTGCCTGTCTTGATCATCCTATGGTTTATTTATTTGTGTTGATTGCAGTTTATTTTTTCCTTCGCCCCTAGCTCATCAGTCCATGCTTGAGCAGTTGGCCAAGAGCCTGATCTACGGTCGTCACTTCAGTGTTAATAGACCTATGGATCTAAACACCCTTCTTTTCTGTGCGTGGATGATGAGCAAAGGATGTTCCTGCTAGTCGTCTACCCCTATTGATTGCTCCAGGTAGTGTGTGGTCTTGCACCTTGATGTGTTTAATTAACCCTGCAAAATTTGATTGATGGCAAAGTTTTCTTTAAACTCTGTGTTTTTATATCTCATTTGTTATCTCGTTTTATGTCTCATTTTTATATCTTGCTGGACATTTCCTGCATTTTTATTTCTCATTTTTTTTGCCTGGCGATTGCTACTTATTCGGTTGCACTTTGTGTGACTTGGGGGTGAATTTTGCCCAGGGATTTATTTATTTATTTCTGGTCAGTTTGTTTAGATTGCTAGGTGCTCAACAAGCTATGTGATTTTCATTTTATACAACCAATGTAGATTGATTAATAGGAATTATACTTCTAGGCATTTTTATAAGAATACAAACTCTGCAGATTAATTTATTTGAATGTTAAAAACTCAGTGAATAAACTATTCATTCCTCTATGCGGTAGATTTAGGCCTCTATGCAGAGTGAATATGGTGTTGCCTTTGCTTGGCTCTTCTTGTTTGTTTTGAAACCAATAGAGGACATCGACGTCCCGAACTCGTTAGAAATCTTGTATCTATTTCTGAATTTTTTCTTTCATATCCTAGAGGGTTTACCATCCCAGAATTAAATCCAGCTTCCACACTCTTGATCTACTCTGGTTTCATATTCCATAATGAGTTTGGTTCAAGCGGGCTCTGCTCCTTATTCTATGATAATGCATCTGTACACTATTACAACTCTCTGGACTTTGTTTTACGTTTTACATATTGTAATTATGTTTGAAATAATTGTACATCTAAATGCATAAAAATTGAAATAAATTCGATCACGGAATAACCCTGAAATAACCACTGGGAATTTCTATTAAAAATCCCACCTAAACATCTTGACCATATTTAGAGTTTTGTTTGAATCCAACAAACCAAATTTACATTTAAGTTAAAACTGATATCTAAAGAATGTGGAAAACAATAACTCTATGCACATTATGAAACCAAATATTGTAAATGCAAAAGGCAATTGCATCGATTTTCATTTACTGATATGAGCTACAAGCATTTAAGATTTTGTTGATTTAAGCCAATCGACACCATTATGAAGCACTTGGGTGGTTAAGAGATAATTTGAAATATTAATTTATATAATACCTAGCTATGGGATACCCTAGAAAGAATATGAATGCCAATGGTTACAAGGTGTTAGAAGATGGATGGATTTAGTGAATTTTAGTATCTAAAACAATAATGATAATGACAATTGAAGAAATAATTGAGTCAAGTGATAAATCCTAGAATGTGTTTCACAACTATATTAATTTTGATCAGCTAAGTTACTGTATGTGGTTTACTTTACCTGACAATGTTTGTAATTGGCTTTATTATTTCTGGACAACGTTCCTCCTTTTCTTGATTAGAAATGATAATTAATGTGATAGGATATAGTTAATATTAACATCAAGTGCGCATTGATTATCCTGATATAAAATTTAACATTAAAACAACAAGATAGCATTAAAATTTTGAATTGACAATTATTTTTTTAAGCACAAAGTTGTATGAAATTAGCCCGCTTAAATGGCATAGTCATTTCTCAGCAGTTCTTTTTAATGTTAATAGACAACTGTCATTTTGGTACAATTAGTATAGATAGACAACATGTTGTAATGTAATTTGTTAATAAGTATTTCATTATAGCCTTCTGCATTGATATGGTTAATGTTGTTATATGATGTCAAGTGCTAGTTAGATTACAATTTGGGATTAATTTAGAATTTCTCTTTGATCGTAAGTAATGATAAAATTAGGTCTGTATTTAATGTTATTTATATGGTAATTATTGACCAGTTGGACTTGATAAAAGTGTTGGGTGGTTGATGAAGTCGTGTATTGGCTTGTGTCTTCCCTGGTAGTCATCCTCTGGTGTCTCGTCAACTTGTTGTTAGCATTTGGGTGTTGTTTTCTTATCGATGTTTGGCTCCTAGTGCATCGGGTTTATCTAGAGTCCTCGGTCCAGTTAGGATGCGTGGTGCCAAGGTTATTGACGCGTCTATGACCTAGGGACAACATGATTCCTGATGATCAGATCATGGCATGCCGTATTGGATAACGGTGAATGAGAACTTGGCTGGAGTCGGTGCATTCTAGGTGAGTGTAGTCGAGCGTTGTAAGTTGCTTTTGGTGCATGGGTGGAATGCATTCATTTGTTTGGTTCACACTCCTTGAGGTTATATTCGTGTTTGTCATGGGTCTTTGTGTCGGGAGGGGGATGTTTTCCCTTAGCTTGTAGGAGTGTCTTGTTTGCGTCGAGAGGGTAGTTTTTCCTCCTTGTTGATCTACGGATGTTTCGCCCAGTTTCCCTTGTGCCTATGCATGGTGACATAGTTACCTATTTCATGGACTGCATGCTTGCATTCATCATCAGTGATGTGGGTAAACTATTGTCGTCATCGCCTTCTTTCCTAAAAAAAAAAAAAAAAAATGCACTTCTTCTTCGCTTGTAGTCGTAACAATGGGGTTGTTATAGTTTGGTAATGTTTGAAATTGTGCTCTTCCCACTAAGTCAACGTCAACCTATTCTATGGGATTATGCACATGGTTGACATAGGATTCAATGAAGTTGTGGTTTATTTTGATAAGAAAATTGCTTTTCACAATCTCAATTTCAATGAGTTTTTTTCAATGGAATTTCCCTTTTTCTATTTCACAGTGGTAAATGAAGAAGTTTACTTAAAGATTTTTTCTTTTCCCTCTCAATATTTGAGAATGTCATTGTTTGTATTTGGTTTTTCATTTTATTTAGTTTCTTTGAAGAGATTGGAAAGCCTCAATGTTGTACCACCTTCTCTACACAACAATATATTACTTATAGAATGCATTCCATGACCTTCTATTGTTGCACATGATCTTGATCAAGAGAACGATGGTGATGAGGATGTTTTGTTAATTCTCCTACTTCCTCTTATATAATTATTTCCTCATTGCCTTACTACATTGTTCAGTATTTTTAGATGTCTAAGTCAAATGGGCCTCGATTTTTCACTTTCTTGATTTTGACTTAGTTTCTTTCCTTCCTTGAAATGAATTCCTCAATTGAGTTTTTGGTTTCCTCCATTCCTTATGATTTTGTTCGCTAATTTTCTTTGTTAGAAACCTTTTGGCCCTTGATTTCTAGACTGGGTCCAATCCTCAAATCATTCCTCTTATTATCCTTATTTTTTGAAGTTCTTCCCAAATCCAAAAATTGACCCAATTTCTAAATTGGTAACCCTAGTTACTCTTGTTCGAGTGTGAGTTTTCTTTGAGTTTGGGTTTGAGCCTTTTCACTTTAGTTTTCTTGTGAGCCTTGATTTCTTATTTTAAACTTGAGTTTGGATTATTTCCCTTTATTTCTCACCTTTTAATATTATCTCCTAATTTTAGATCAGGTCTGATCCTGAAATCAAGATCCTTCTTTTCTTTGTCTTCCAAACTTCACCCTAGTTTACATATCAAGCCTTCCTATTGTCTCTTTATTTCTATTGAACATTTACTCTATTCAAACTTCTGATCATTTGAAGCCTCTATTCTAACTCTTTGAATTAGTGAATGGGTCCTTTCAAAATCCTTCAAAATTGATTTGGCGATTGGCCCCAATTGCCAAAATTGGGACTTCTCTTCACCAATTTCAATTTTTATATGTCCCAATTTCACAATCATCCCCAATTGCCAAATTGGGTTCCCCTCTCAATCAACTTGTTTGTTTGATATTTTTTTCAAACTCTTTTGAACTCTTTCTCGAACTCTTGGAACACTCCCCTCGAACTTAGAACCTTTTGTTTCAAACTTAATCTTTTTCCAAAGCCTTTGTCTCAATTTGGAAATTTGATCCCAATTTCCAAATTAGGACCTATCTTCACCTCTTATCATGTCCTTTCCCTAATTTTTTCAATAGGCCTTTATTTCTTAAAGGGGCCTCCTTTCAAGCATTTTCTAAAAATTTTCTCACTTTTCCCTAAATCGTTGCTCAACCCAATTTAGCAATCACTCCCAATTGGTCAAATTGGGGCCTCCCTATTCAAACTTGTGTGTTATTGGGTCTCAATCCCCAAATCAAGACTAATGACTAGCCAATGTGTGAACCATTTTAATCCTTTCTCTCAAACTTAGAAAAAAGGAGGAAAACTCATTATAGCTCAGTTTAATTAGAAATACCAAAAGGGATTTGTTCGATGTGATTATTGATTTAATGTTAAAAATTAACCCATGTGATCCATGTGTACACTAACATGTAGACAACTATTCTTTTTAAAAAAGGGAATCGAATGGCCAAGAAAGAGACTCAAATAGTTAAAGAAAAGAAAGTTCAAACTTACAAAATAAATATAAACCGCCAGGTGGAATAAGAGTACAAAAAGTTTGGATGGTCAATAAAGGAGATGAATCCCCAAGTGACACAAAATGATAGCTAAACAAAGAAATTGACTATCTAAGAAGGGAATCAAAATTGTCAAAGGAGTTAAAACTAACAAAGAAATCGAACCCCCTGCTGGTGAAAAAGGAAGTTGAGTGAAGAAACCAAAAAGCTAAGAAGGGAACTAGATAGCTAAGTGGAGGAGGAATCAAAATGATTATCCTCCCTCTCCCTCTTGGGTATAAATAAGATAAAATTGATAGAAAATGAGCTTTTTCTTTTGCACCTTTGTAGATATCTATTCTATGAAATGTTAATGAGAAGAAGCCATTACTAGATACATTGTGGAGACTCATTCTAGTGTATGTGTAGTGTGGGATTAATCTCTTTATTGCTTATACTAGAATGAATGTAAGACTTTTACTTTTGTTGGTTTCAATATGATTATTCGTTCCATTTTTCTTGTTGGTTTCATGCATAACTTGAGAAGATTTAGTGACATAGTATTTATTGATAAAAGAGAATGAAATAGAATTTCACATAACAATTGACATTTACATTTTAAACACTATTAGACACATACTGATGCACAACCACACTTACTCTCTCAAGCAATGCACCATTCAGTAGAGTTATGAGCCCCATCAATTGACAACGGTTGTTTTGTTCATTGAGGATTTTCACTTAGGTTCCCCAAACTAACTAAAGGGGTGTATTCCTCTTTGCTGATTTATTCACACAATTTGGTCCACCATTTTTTACAATAGACATTGACTTCCATACCTTGAAATTCAAAAAAATATTGGCATATATAATACGTGTTTTTTCTTACATTATTAATCTTAATCCATTTATGTATGATAGAGGTAAACCTAGGATGGTGCTTCTTTTGCGATGTAATGATTCTCTTTCATTCATAAACTTGATAGGAAATACTAGTGGTGATGGTATCCATGATTCTAGGAATATACTGGTGAATCAATAGATTATCCCATATAGTAGAGTTTTCCATTGATGAATGAGCCACTTCCGTGTTCAATAATGATGAGCAAAACTATACACATGCCTTCATATAAAATAATATAGTGCTTTTTTCTTTTTCTTTTATTTTTATTTTTCTGACCAATATATTAAGCATGGAAATGCCATTAGAGAAATACTCTAGTTTCAATTTCCATACCTGGAAAGTAAAAATACAATTTTTTAGGGACCTAACCTCCCTAACCCCTCACATAGGTAGAATAATATATTTTCCATGTAATAAAGGCCATCATTAGTCAATAAGCCATATTTAATAAATGTGAACAAGTCAATGTAATAAGACCTAATAGAAGTTTCTTCTTCTAGAAAGATATTCCTCTAGAATGTTCTTTAGAAGATATAATTAGTTTAAATAAGAGTAGGAGGAATGCAAAGTCTTTGTATTAAGAATTATTATAATAGGGCTCTGCTCTACAAGAGGCTGCCCCCTCAAAGAGTTAAGTGAACACTACTTTCTTTGAACAAAGGTATTATTTTTGGTATTTCTCTTCTCAATATTTTATTGTTCCATTAATATGTGATGAATATTCTTTTTTTTGCATATTATATTACATCTTGTACCTTACAAGTGGTATCAAATCAATTTCCTTGGAAGGAATTGTGGGTAAGAATTTTTCTAGGGTAGAGACATGTATTTTCAGTGTCTTTAAAGCACAAAGATTTGTCATTCAATGGGTAAAAATGCAGTGGGGAAGACTACATGCATACAATACAAACGATTTCACAGGGTTTCCTAGAAACCAAAAGTTTCTCCCTTGTTGAAAACCTCTATAACCCCTGTTGGTACCCCTCAAAATAATATGTATATCAGGAGTCCCCTTATTTACACGACCATCACTCCCACTTATTTAAATGTATATCAGAAGTCCCCTAGGTCTCCTAAAAGCATCCCTAGATCAACCAATCGACTTCCTGAATTCTCTAGTGCCACTGGGAACAACACTCAGGAATATACTCTCTTGTACCTAGGTAATTGGGTAGTATAACTAAGGGTAATATCAATCCTCCTTATTTGGTGCCCTAAGATATTGGGACGAGTACTATTGTTCAAACCTGCACGTATATCAAAGAGCTATAACATAGGGAAAACCCTTGTCCATAGGCACTCTACAAAACCTAACCTGTGGGGGAACATACTAGACAAGGAACATAAAGGATATTTTGGCTGCACAATCTTGCCTTCTGCATTCTAGTTGCAAAATTAATACACGTTTTTTCTATTAAGAATTTGGGAATTTTGACACTGAAATATTATTTAGGTTAGAATATAAATCCACAAAAAAAAAATGGTCCCATCGACACCCTTATTCGGAACCTATCCCATTGGATTCCTCTCCTCTTCCTGATCGTCACGGTGCTTATCATTTTTAATATTTTTTTCCAATGGACCCGACCCCCCTTTCTGGAACCCTTATTTGCAACCTATCCCATTCCATTCCCATTTTCTCCCTCATCGTCATGGTACCTATCACTTCCAAGACTTTATTTTTCTATGGTGCCATCCACCCCTTTCCTAGAGCCCTTATTTGACATCTCTCCCATTGGATTTCTCTTCTCACTCTAATCCTAGTCATATATCTCACCCATCTTCCTTTTTCTAGTGGACCCATTTCCCCTTACAGACAACCCTCCTATCCAAATGAACAACAATCATAACCAAGACTTGCAAGCTACCATCACCCAGAATAAGGAGAACATCCAACTTGTGACTTTTGAAATTGCTTCCATCAATTCCATATTTTCACAGTTCCAGGACCAAGTCCAACACCAATTTTAACCCATGGATACCAAATTCATGGGAGAATTTGACACCCTCAAATCAGTTGTCAACCAATTTTTGAACCTCTCCCATGGAATTTCCTCCTTGCAACAATCATCCCACTTAGATGGTGCTGACTTCTCCCATTCTGTGGTATTTAAATCCAACTCTTTTCATCGTGGCCCTTGTCTTCCCAGAGTTGAGGTCAATAAATTTGATGGTTCAGATCCCACAGGTTGGGTCACTCAAATGGAGCATTATTTTTATTTGCATGTCATTATTGATAAGTTGGAAAATCTTCATTATGTTGTTGTCTATCTGGATCCTAAATTCCATAAATGGTGGCAATGTCCTAAAATTGCACGCTGGGGGTATGTTTCTTGGACCCAATTTGTTGCAGAGCTTTATGAAATCTTTGACACCAACACCCACTATTTAGGTTGTTTGACCAAGTTGAAATAGTTGGGAACAATGAAAGGATTTATAACTTCCTTTGAGCACTTGGACTTCAGAATGGAGGGAATAATAGATGCCTTCTTCTGGGAATTCTTTGTTAGTGGCATAAAGGATGAAATCCAAGCCTAGGTCCTCATGGCTCACCCTTAGACTTGGTTGGAAGCTAATAAATGTTCCAAAGAAGCACAACATGTTGTTTTTTCCGAGAAAATAAAGCCCTATTTTCTTCCTTGCCCTCAACCCACCAATCCTACCCCTCCTACCACCCCTCTCAAGGTCCAGAAATTAACTATGGCATAAATGGATGAAAACCAACTCAAGGGTTTTTTCTATAATTGTGATGACAAATATTTCCCCAAGAACAAGTGTAAGGAACAAAATATTTTTATGACCATTTGAAAGGATGTTGTTGAAAAGGAGGTTGAAGTTCCCCCCGTGGAAGAGATACCCCATCCAGATGCTACTACTCCCCCTACTAACCCACCAAAAGTTGAACCACTGATTTCACTACGTGCCATCACTAAATTCTCTGCTCCCCAAACCCTCAAGATAATTGGATACATTAATCATAGAAAAATTATCATCGTTGTTGATAGTGGAAGCACCCATAATTTTATTCATCGCCACATTTCCCAGGAAATCGATTTCTATATCGGTGTTGTCAACAATTTTTAAATCATGATAGCCAATAGAGGTTCCATGAAATGTGGTGGGAATTGTGAAAATGTGTTCCTACAAATTGGTTAGTACCACTTGAAATCTCATATGTTTTCTATCAACATGGGCAGTTGTGATATTGTGCTCAGTGTTGAATGTTTACACACTCTAGGTCCCATTCTCCTAGATTTTAAAGAATTAACCCTGCAATTACAATGGGAGAGACATCAATATCAACTCTAAGGAATCACAGTAGGATCCCCTGAGATCAATAATTCACATAGAATGGAAAAGCTACTCAAAAAAGGTTATTCGAGCATTATTTTCCAACTCCATTCTATTCAAGCAGTTGAGACACCCTTTATGCATTCTAACCTCCAATATATCATATATAAACACCAAGATATTTTTTCAACTCTCTAGGGACTTCTCCCTTCTTGTGGTGTTCATGATCATTCCATTCCTATTGTCCCAGGTAGTCTTCCTCCTGATGTTCTCCCTTATCATCATCCCTTTTGTCAAAAGAATGAAATTGAGAAAATAGTTCAAGAATTTCTCCATGAGGTGTTATCCATCCTAGTACCAATCCCTATTCTTCTCATGTGGTCATGGTACTCAATAAATAATCCACTCAATGCATGTGTCCATACTTTCATGCCCTCAATAAACTCACCATCAAAGACAAATTTCTCATTCCTCTCATTGATGATTTCTTGGATGAATTTGTAACAACCCTAGTTAAATAATTGCTTAAGGTTTATTAAGTTTAATTAATTAAATAATTAACTGTCCTAATGTATATTAGTTAAATAATGATTATTTATTAATAATATTAATGAATTAATTAATGAATTAATTATTGTTTAATGTATGTTAATTAATTAATTAACTCATTTAATGTTTGGGTAACAAATTAAAGTTTAATAAATTTTAATTTATTTAATATAAAACTTAACATATTGAGGGATGGTTGGCATTGAATGGAGGGATAAGGCATTGAATGGAGGGATAAGGTGGTTGACATTGAATGGACGAGGGGATATGAGGGGGCAAAGACATTCAAGAGGGGCACTTTTGGATTTTAGGGGCAGGGAGAATTTTCGAGAGAGGGGGAGATTGTATGGGAAAACCGCATTTTCTGGTTTGAGGTTGGAGGAATTTGTTGGACTGTTACAGGGGAGAATCAGTTGCTGGGATTTTTGGGCTCAGGGGCTAGGAATCCTCACGGAATCCCAGAGCTAGGGAGCCAGATAGGCTTTGTTCCTAGCTGGCAGGGAGGAAAGATTTGGTTTTGGGCAGAGTTTGGGCAGAGCAACTTGGTCATAGTTTGGGTAGAGCAGCAAGGACAGACGAAGTTGGGAAAATAGCATCATTGAGAGGTATTTATGTCATTATAGTTATGAGGGTTCACTATTTTACTAAGCTGTCTATGTTTTTCTTTTATATATGATTTGTATTTCATGTGCTCGATTATAATTTGTTGAACCATGAATGGTTAGTTTGTTAGCTTGTTGAATATAGAACCGTAAAAGAAGTTATAGATATCAATTATATGTATTAATTCATTTATTAATTTTTAGCTTCTGTTAGCAAGGATCTTACACGTGGTATTAGAGCTCGGTTTCAAAACTGAATCCTGGGCTTCACCACCCACAACACTGGGATTTTGTCTTTCTGCCAACATGGTCTACAAGGTATGCAACCAATTTGGGTTGTTAAATCTAAAAACCATCTGAACATGACTGTATTGAGTTGGAAAGCAATAGGGCATAAAATTGAAAAAAAAAAAAACATTCAAACAAATCGAATAGAAATATACTAGCCTTGCTTATAGCTGTGTTTGTCGATATATCTGTGAATCAAACATACAATAATAAGTAAGAAAAAGAATTGAACAATAGGGAAATGAAATTTTGTGTGAACATAGCCACATGAGAATTTCACTTGCATTCCATTGCAACCAAAAACATGTCATGTGAGTGAAAGGTCAAAGACAATAAACAGAGACCCATTTCTTCAACTGAAAATTTATTGTTGATTTCTATATTTGCCTGAACCATAAACATCCCAATCCTAGATAAAATAAAACATTTCTCTCTGAAAGTATCTCTAGGATAACAACCGATCGAAACAATCTTGAGTGATCAATAAATCAAATAACAATGTGTGTGCACAATCTCCTATGAACATTAAGTGCATGCTAAGTTCATGGTCATTCCCAGTTTTAGCCACCAAAAATGCCACAACAGCAGAGAAACTAGAATAACTAAACAGATACCCATGTTTTCAACTGAACTTATTCTCGATATCTGCCTTTTTCGAATTGAACATCCCATTTATGTCACTAATTAAAGCTTCTAGTAGCCTTACTTACTTCATTATCCATATATCATTCAGACCAATTTATTTTATTTGTGTATGAAGAAGCAGGCTATGTAAGGAGCTGATTTAATTAAGCCTAATAAAATTCATAAATTTGAACAGATAAGATTACTTCGACACATAAACAATAACTAATTTCTTTCATTCAACATATAAGCAGAAAATATTTAAATAACAACATGATAATAATTTTAAATAACCATCACATGTTCATGAGAATGCATACATAAAAATACCTCTGTCTGATGCTAAATTCCCGACCTCTGATTGTCCTCTCTGTTGCTCTACCCTTACTCTACTTGATGTTCTAACCAAACCCTACCCAAAACCAACTAACCACCTAGCCAGCTAGGAGTAGCCTATCCGGCTCCCTAGCTCCAGGATTCTATGAGGATTCCTGATCCCCGAGCCCAAAACTCCTAGCAACCTAGTGCCCCCTATAATGGTTCACCAAACTCCAAAACCAAACTCCCCAAAACCAGAAAAATATCCAACAGCCAAAAATACAGTCCTCTCCTCCCAATTTTTCATAATCCCTTTTCGCGAAGGCCTCTGCCTAGTCATATCTCCCCCCATTCGCCGACTCCCTACCCTCCTTTAATGCCACCCACCTTATCCCTCCATTTATTACCCTATCCTTCCATTTATTACGGTATCCCTCCACTCAATGCTTCATTCCCCCCTGCATACGAAAAGTCTTATAATAAATAATTTAAAGTTATTAAGCTCTTTAATTCATTACCCAAACCTTTAATGAGTCAATTAATTAATTAATTAATCAATCAACAGATATAAACAATTAATTAATAATTAATTAATTAATTAATATTATTAATAAATAATCATTGTTTAACTAAAACATATTAAGACAGTTAATTATCTAATTAATTATACTTGATAAACCTTAAGCAATAATTTAACTAGAGTTGTTACATACACCCACCCTTTAGGAAACTTCGTCCCGAAGTTAAAGTATTCTATGATACAAGGGAAAAGAAACATGGTCCACACATTCATCACAAATAACCGTCATTATTAGTAAGTAAGCCAAGAAACTCATTCATACTAGTGTACATGCACAAGAAATGCATGTGTAGCTAGTACATACAAGTCTCGTTCATGTACTAATAATCAATAACTATCACCTTTATAGTAATTTATGTATGCACCCAATCCAATCAACAAGATTATTTATTTTATAAAAGACAATAAACCAATCAAATGTTTGCGAAATCCTTTAATTACAATTATCTAGCTCAACAATGTTATTTAGATAATTGTAGTTTAGTTACATAATTACTAATATTCATATATATACACATTTTCTTTTCAGAAGGAAAAATAATAAATTCCACCATAAGACAAATCTCCATACACTCTCAACTATTTCTACTCATCCTTCCTCCCTAACTTACTTCCATCTTCTATTCCTATCCTTCCTCTATTGGACTATCTTGGAGTGTCAACTATATTGACCTAACTCCAAATAGAACCCGTAAGTGGAAGTGTCACTACTTTGACCAAGCTTCCCTAGCAGGAAACTGACAGTCATCATCACATGTCTAGGGGAGCGTGAGCTAACATCGTCCTCCCATGACTTTAGGTTTCAGAGGATACACGGTGGGAAATGCCTCCATCCCTCATCATAACTAGGGTGCACACCCTATAATGGAATATACAATGGCACTGTGTTGTTGGGAGTTTTGTCATCATTTATTCGGTTTTGGGCAGTCTCATCACCTGAAATCCTGCACTGGTCCACATATCATAGCAATGCATCCAAGCCAATATAATTTCGCATAAAAAGATTCATACCATAATGTTTCTCAGCTAGTGTTCATGACATCCACTTTCATCATCATAATCCCTTGGCTATTTCATAGCCCATAACCTGCAGATTAATCTGTAACACAAACTCATACATTTCTATGCATTGTCATTATGTAATTGCATACAACCATCATTTCAATTCAATATCCGTGTACCAACAACTTAACATCAAAGTTTTCAAGTTAGAAATAGATCTCATAATATCCCATAATTCAATTTTGACACCCATTCATAAAATTATCATTTCCAATTAGATTGCATCATATCCAATCATCATTTAAATAGCATTTAAATCTTCGTAGGATTCTCATTCACACAATATGTCACATCATATCCATCATCATCAATAACATTTAAACATTCATAAAATTTACATTCACATAGTAGATCGCATCATATCCATCATCATCAATAACATTTAAACATTCATAAAATTTACATTCTCACAATATATCGCATCATATCCATCATTATTCAAATACATTTAAACATGCATAAAGGTTCATATGCCTTAAAAGTTCAAGTGTATCATTTAATAGTTTCACCGTGAATAGAAAATAAAAGTGTGTAGGCCTCAGGTAATCCTAGCTATCTAAGTCAAAAGGTGGTGTTACATACACCCAACCTTTGAGAAACATATTCTCGAAGTGGTAAAAAAAAGTGAGGGATAGTCTCGTCGTAGTGTCTCTGCATCTTCCCAAGTAGCAGATCCTAGACTATACTTGTTCCATTGGACCTTAACTTGGTCTACCAAACAGTTCCTGAGCTGTTAGAATCTACGATCTAATATGCCTAATGGTTCTACCGTGAGAGTTCGCACGTCTGATACCTGCAATTCCTTCCAATTTAGCTTATGTGATTCATCAACAACATAATGAATTAAAACAGATACATGAAAAACATTATGAGTTTTATGCAAGTGGGGTGGTAGTACGAGACGATAGGCAACAAGTCCAATTTTCTCTTGGATTTTGAATGGTCCTATAAATCAAGTTGACAACTTTGTCCCCTTCCCGAACCGTATGGTACTCTTATCAGGCCTGATACGAATGAAAATGTGGTTTCCCACTTCATAACTTCGGTCGGTCCTGTGTGCATCCGCATAACTTTTCTGCTTATCCTGTGCTTCCTTTAGTCTCTGCCTAATTTGAATCACCTATTCCTCTATCTCTTGAAACAATTCTGGCCCCACTGTTACTCGGTCTTCTAATCTATCCCAACTCAACAGTTTTTTGCATGGCATACAGAGCTTTGTAGGGTGGCATTCCAATGGAGCTATGAAAACTATTATTGTAGGCAAAATCTACCAAAGCTAGGTACTTCTCCCATTGGGTTTGATTATCCATGGCATACATCCTGAGCATGTCTTCCATGACTTGATTTACTCTCTCGGTTTTCCCATCTGTTTCAGGATGATAAGCTGTGCTTAAGTTCAACTGAGTCCCCAACGCTGACTGCAAACTTGTCCAAAAGCTATAAGTGAATCTGGAGTCCCTATCTGAAATGATCTTCTTAGGTATCTCGTGCAAATGGATAACCTCACTTACAAAAACACGTTCCACATCAGTGACATCGTAAGTGTCTCTAACCAAAATAAAATGAACACTCTTGGTTAACTTATCAACTATCACAAGAATGACATTGTGTCTATGAGATGTGAGCGGCAACCCCACAACAAAATCCATAGAGATGACTTCCCACTGGGACATAGGAACATCATGTGGTTGTAGGAGGCCTGCCGGATGATGGTGGTCGGCTTTCACTTGTTGACAATCTAGGTACTCGGCGATGAAATGGACTACATCATGCTTCATGCCTACCCAGAAGAAAAGCTTCCTCATGTCTGCGTACATCTTCTTCACACCCAGATGTGCAAAATAAAGTGCTCTATGGGATTCCTTCAGTATGATGCTTCGAATATCCCCATTTTCAGGGATGTACATCCTTCCCGATATCTCAAAAGTCTGTCTGCTTCTAGACTATATCTTTCATACTTTGGATCTAATTTCCTCCCACTCTGGAGGTTTGAAGTAACCTTTAAATACCAACTGTCTCCTTGGAGTTACGTCAACACACGTTCCCTCAGATTGACTTTTAAGGGTACCCAAGAGAACACACGTGGTCTCCTACTCAAGGCATCTGTGACCACATTTTCCTTTCTCTTGATGTATGAAATACCAAAATTGTACTCACTTATAAACTCACTCCATCACCTTTGTCTGGCATTTAGATCCCTTTGAGTGAAGAGATGTTTTAAACTTTTATGGTCCATTTTGAGCTCAAAGTTTCGCCCCACAAGATAGTGCCTCCAAAGTTTCAGAGCTATCATTACAGCTGCCAACTCTAAATCATGAGTCGCATATAGCTCTTCGTGTTTTTTCAACTTCCTTGATGCATAAGCTATCACTCCTCCATCCTACATTAGCACGACCCCCAACCCTTGTTTCGAGGCATACGTGTAGACTGTGAAGTCCTTTTCCATATCCGACACTTGTAGAATTGGCGCACTAGTTAGTAACCTCTTAAGCTCGATGAATGCACTATCACATTCTTCTGTCCATTCATACCTGACCCCCTTGTGCTGAAAAGTGGTGATGTCTTTCGCTATTTTTGAGAATCCTTCCACAAATCTCCGATAATAACCTCCTAGCCCCATGAAGCTTCTCACCTCATGGGCATTTTTCAACACTGGCCACTCCATAATGGCCTTTACCTTTTCTAGGTCCACAGAGATTCCTTCATCAGAAATTATATGACCTAAATAGTGGATCTCTTTCTGGAAGAAGGAACACTTCGACAACTTCCCATACAATTTGTTCTCTCTAAGGTAGGACAACACCACTCATAAGTGTTCCTCATGTTCTCTTTCATTCTTGGAATAGATGAGGATGTCATCGAGAAAGACTTGTACAAAATGGTCTAAGTACTTCCAGAATACGATGTTCATGAGGCTCATGAATACTGTTGGTGCATTGGTCAATCCGAAAGGTACTACGACAAACTTGTAATGTCCAAATCGAGTTCGAAAGGTAGTTTTTGGGATATCGCCTTCCTTAATACTTAACTGATGATACCCTGATCGCAAATCGATCTTTGAGAATACCGCTACTCCTTTCATCTGATTGAAGAGGTCATCTATCCACGGCATTGGGTACCTATTTTTCACTGTAGCACAGTTCAAGTCCCTGTAGTCTATACACAGTCATAAGGATCCATCCTTCTTCTTTACAAAAATTATTGGTGCACCCCAAGGTGAAACATTGGGCCTTATTATCCCTAAATCCAGTAACTCTTTCAACTGCATTTGCAACTCACATAGTTCCAATGCTTTCATCTGATACAAAGTCTTGCAAATTGGTTCTGCACTAGGTTTTAGCTCAATAGTAAAATCAAGCTCCCTCTCAAGAGGTAACCCTGGTAACTCGTTCGAAAAAACATCCTTAAATTCTGGCAATACTAGGTACTGATCCAATGAGGGTCCCTTCTTTTCATTCACTACTTCCACTACATATAGTTGACACCATTGCCTCAAGCATCGCTTAACCTTCATAGTTGAGATAAAGCATAATGACACCCTTCTCCATACACCCTGGATCTCTACTGGCCTTCCTTTGTCGTCTACACAGAGCACCCTTTTTGTGAAACAATCTACCAAAGCTCGATGAGATTCTAACCAATCCATTCCAATGATTAGGTTTTACGCCCTGAGAGCAGTGACATATAACTTCAACCTGATAGTACATACTCCCAGGTCTACTATACAATTATAAACACTAGGTCCTACCACTTGTTTTTCCTCCAAAGCAATCTCAACATGTTTAAAGTCATTGTGCTTGTAGGCTACCAACCCACTCTTTTCTAATGTAGATGGTGAAATGAAACTATCTGTAGCAACAGAATCAAATAAAATATTTACATTGATATGATTTAGCGTACCTGATGACTCCACCACCGTGGATTGGTGTTCGGCCTGGCGATTATTAATTGCTGTGTAAATCTTATGGCTGCTACTTTCTCTTCCCATCGGGGCTACTATAAAAAAGAATAAGAATCATCAACAGTTGCATATAAAGGTATGTAGAGCTACATGTATTAGAAAATAGATTACCTACCACCTCTTTTAGCTTTTGCCTTACCATCTGGTACCTGTTCTCTCCTATTTTCACAGAAAGAAAACAAACCCACAATATTATACACAATCAAAATAAAATGAAGTGAACTAATTAAAATATTTAATAGCATCTATTTACTACAAAATGGACATTCAAAATAATATACAAATAGTACAAAAATGATGAAACAAATGTGAGTATCTTCTCTTTATTATGCTACTTGAAAAAATACATCAAGTTAGAAAAGGTTTGGTTTATAAGAAATAATTATAAAAATGATAATTAGTCTACCTTCCAAATTTCAGGTGTTAGATCTAATAAACATGACATATGATAATAAACATGACATATGAACAAAGAGGATACATCCATGAAGAATTCAAACCAGTAGGTGTTTTCAATAATTTCCTTAAAAAATCTCACTTTTGTAGCATCAAGCTCAAATATCGAGCTTCTCTCAAATGGTTTCTGCCATGAAACATCATCTATCAGACCAAGGAATTTGTCATGCCATCAGTTTTTCCTGTGATTTTTTATTTCTTAAAGGAATTGATCCTTAACATGCCAATGAGACACCAAGACTTTATATTAACTAATGACATTGCAGGCCTCTTTCAAAGCCAGACCCACCATATATTCTTGCAGTGGATAGTGGATGGTAGCAAAAAGAAAGATATACAGAGAATTTTAACAGAACTATATGACTTCAACAGAAAACGATTTCACAGAAAGACACTTACTTCCAGATTTGATGTCAATTTAGTTGTATATTAGCTCATTTCCTCCCATAACCTCACCAACTCCACTCCACTTATGTGCAATGTTTTTACCCTTAAATACATTTCCATGAACACCTTCTCCAATCCTTGGACCCCCATACAACAACTTGCATCAATGAGTCATATTTTATCCAAACGAGACTCGTGAGAATGTCCTTGTATTAACATTTGACCATCCATTGAAGCACGAACAACTATGAGCATCCTTGGAACTTTTTGTTGCAAGTATTCAAGCTTCCTTTGCTGACTCCATCTTCAAAAAAATCCCTTCCTTGAACGAAAACCATTTCCAGTCATCCCATTATGAGCCTAAATTAATTCCTTTCAAGGGAAGAATAAGTGAAGGAAGTTAGAAATATGAACCATGGGTATAATGGACACCGTCATCTTTGTTCATAGCCCCCTCTTGTATGACTCTCCTAAAATTGAAGATGAGCAATAACATGGTGCATATCACAGACCTTGGCCTTCTAGCCACCCACATTCTCAATATCTCTTTCCTTCACCATTTCTGTAACATTCAAATGTTTTATAAGAGAAAGGATGACCTTGATTTCTCAAGCGGGGGAGGTGTAGTGTGTATAGTCCTATGAAAAATGAGAGAAAATTTTATCAACGCCCATGACTGAGCGGTAAGCAATGAGGAGGCAGACCCGACCAAGCACCTGCAACACAACACAACATAGGTTAACACCATATACTATGTCAATCTGCAACATCAAGTTAAAGCCCAGCGCATAAGTGCCAAGTGCCAAGCTAAGCCACCAAGGAGGAGGAGACCTTTGTGCATAACACGTCTAGCTTAGAGGGAGCTCGGCGACCAAGACCACGCACCTTGCCCACGGGAGGAGGAGCCCATGAGGGCTTGTTGATGGAACCTTGCCCAAAGGAAGGAGCTCAGCATAGTTTCATAGCCAGAGGAATGTGTGGCCGAGCCCATGCATCCTACGCCTTCCCTCTACTGAGAGGATGAAAAAAAATAAAAAATAAAAAAAATGAAAGAGGCTGATAGCAATAGCTTAAAGAAGTGTGTAGGGTTTTGGGAGTGGAGAGGGAAAAAGGGGCACATGGGCCTCATGCGAGGACCCACGATGCCCATATCAATTTATTTAATTTTTTTTTTGTTGTGTTATTTTGTTTTATTTATTTATTATTATTATTCGTTTAAAATTTAAAATTTAAATTTTTAATTAGTTTTAATTAGTTCTAATTAGTTTTGAAATCTAACTTTTTTTTTATTAGTTTTAATGGCCATTCCATAAATTAGTTTTAATTATTATTTTTTTATTTTAATTAGTTCTAAATTTAAATCTAAGAGTAAAATTTAAATTTTAAATTAGTTCTAAATTTTAGAGTAATTTTTTTTTTTTTTTTAACTTTTAAATTTTTAGAGCAAAGTTTAATTTAAAAAAAAATAAAATTTTTTGATTGAATTTCATTTCAACTATTGATGATTAATTAATTAAAGCGAGTAATTGATATTAATAATTGAGTACATAGTTTAATCATTAAGTATGTTCAAGGTCACATTAATCAGTTTAAAAAAAAAAAAAAGTTTTAAGGACATAAACCATGATAAAGGGGGAAGGGGGTTTCATGCACGCTAGGAAGGTAAGCTAGAGGAATTGATGAGTGTGGTACGATGCTAGCATAACTACTAGGAGAGGGAGTTAGTAGTTTTCTTAGGCAAAGACATCAACCTTAGACGCTTTAACCCCAACCTAGCCACTTCACCTAAAGAGAGTAATGTCAGTTTACAGACAAGTTAAAAAAAAACTTACGCCTAACCTTGTTTTCTAGTCTAAGTTGCACAAATGAGAAATGTCCTTGAACTCACCCTGACAACTTTGGTTGATGCAGGATGGTTAAGACTCGAGGAAATCGAGGCAGATGGGCATCGTCGCAGGGACTGCTAGCGCCGCCACCACCATCGCCTGAACTAGCTCTGATACTATGCTCTTTGGAGGCCATAAATGAGACTTTAAAGGGGTGTCAACCAGCAGGGATCGAAGTGGAGCCCCCACCATCTAGAATGGGTAATCTAGAAGTGTCAAGGGATTCAGGTGGAGGACCTCCACCCAAATAAATCACTAGAGAACTGTAGAAGATCAAAATTCTGAAGTTTGCTAGGGGTTGTGTCAGTGAACGTGTCGAGGCATGGTTGGAAGGCATGACAAGATGTTTTGCTTTAAGACACTATGCATCCACTTCAAAGGTGAAGATAATGATTTTTCAATTGGGAGACAGTGCCTTGAACAGGTGTGAATGAGAATCTTATGAAAGTTTAAATGCTATATGAATGATGTTGGATATGATGCAATCTATTATGTAAATGATAATTCTATGAATGTGTAACGTTAATTGAATTATGGGATATTATGAGATATATTTCTAACTTGAAAACTTTGATGTTAAAGTTGTTGGTACAGGGATACCAAATTGAGATTTTAGTTGTATGCAATTACATGATAATAATGCATAGATGCGTATGAGTTTGTTTTACAGACTAATCTACAGGTCATTGGGCTATGAAATAGCCAAGGGATAATGATAATGAAAGAGGATATCGTGACCACTGACTGAGAAACAATATGGTATGAATCTTTGTATGTCAAATTATATTGGTTTGGATACATTTCTATGATATGTGGACCAGTGCAGGATTTAAAGTGGTGAGACTGCCCGAAACTGAATAGACGATGACAAAACTCCTAGAAACACGGTGCCACTGTACATTCCATTGTAGGGTGTGGACCCTAGTAATGTTTAAGATGGGTGGAGGAATTTCCCACCGTGTATGCTCTAAAACCTGAAGTCATGGGAGGACGGTGTTAGCTCACGCTCCCCTAGACGTGTGATGATGATTATCAATTTCCTGTTGGGGAAGCTTGGTCAAGATAATGACACATCCGCTTATGGGTTCTATTTGGGGTTAGGTCAATATAGTTGATGCTCCAAGATAGTCCAGCAGAGGAAGGATAGGAATGGAAGATGGAAGTAAGTTAGGGAGGAAGGATGAGTAGAAATAGTTGAGAGTGTATGGAGATTTGTCTTATGGTGGAATTTATTGTTTTTCCTTCTGAAAAGAAAATGGATATATATGAAAATTCATAATTATGTAATTAAACTACAATTGTCTAAATAACATTGTTGAGCTAGATAATTGTAATTAAAGGATTTCACAAACATTGATTGGTTTATTGTCTTTTATAAAATGAATAATCTTGTTGAATGGATTGGATGCATATGGAAATTACTATAGAGATGATAGCTATTGTTATTAGTACATGCAGAAGACTTGTATGTACTAGCTACACATGCATTTCTTGCACATGTACACTACTATGTATGAGTTTTTCTTGACTTTCTTACTAATAATGTCGATTATTTGTTATGAATGTGCGAACCATGTTTCTTTTCCCTTGTATCATAAAATACTTTAACTTCAGGATGAATTTTTCTGAAGGGTGGGTGTATGTAACAACCCTAGTTAAATAATTGCTTAAGTTTTATTAAGTTTAATTAATTAAATAATTAACTATCCTAATGTATATTAGTTAAATAATGATTATTTATTAATAATATTAATGAATGAATTAATTATTTATTTATTGTTTAATGTATGTTAATTAATTAATAAATTAATTAATTAACTCATTTAATGTCTGGGTAACGAATTAAAGTGTAATAAATTTTAATTTATTTAATAGAAAACTTAACGTATTGAGGGATGGTTGGCATTGAATGGAGGGATAAGGTGGTTGGCACTGAATGGAGAGGTGGTGAATGAACGAGGGGATATGAAGGGGAAAAGAAATTTGAGAGGGGCACTTTTGGATTTTAGGGGCAGGGAGAATTTTTGAGAGAGGGGGAGATTGTATGGGAAAACTGCATTTTCTAGTTTGAGGCTGGAGGAATTTGTTGGATTGTTACAGTGGAGCATCGATTTCTAGGATTTTTGGGCTCGAGGGCTAGGGATCCTCACAGAATCCTGGAGCTAGGGAGCTAGATAGGCTGTGTTCCTAGCTGGAAGGGAGGAAAGATTTGGTTTTGGGCAGATTTTGGGCAGAGCAGCTTGTTCAGAGTTTGGGCAGAGTAGCGAGGACAGACGAAGTTGGGAAAATAGCATCGTTGAGAGGTATTTATGTCATTATAGTTATGAGGGTTCACTATTTTACTAAGCTGTGTATGTTTTTTTTTTTTATATATGATTTGTATTTAATGTGCTCGATTATAATTTGTTGAACCATGAATGGTTAGTTTGTTAGCTTGTTGAATATAGAACCGTAAAAGAAGTTATAAATATCAATGACATGTATTAATTAATTTATTAAGTTTTAGCTTCTGTTAGCAAGGATCTTCCACATGGTATCAGATCCTAGTTTCAAAACTGAAACCTAGGATTCACCACCCACAACACTGGAATTTTTTCTTTGTGCTAACATGGTCTGCAAGGTCTGCAACCAATTTGGGTTGTTAAATCTAAAAACTAGCTGAACATGACTGTATTGATTTGGAAAGCAACAGGGCATAAAATTGAAAAAAAAAATACATTCAAATCGATCGAATAGAAGTATACTAGCCTTGCTTATAGCTGTGTTTGTCGATATATTTGTGAAACAAACATACAATAATAAGTAAGAAAAAACATTGAACAATAGGGAAACAAAATTTTGTGTGAACATAGCCACATGAGAATTTCACTGGCATTCCATTGCAACCACAAAAATGTCATGTGAGTGAAAGGTCAAAGACAATAAACAGAGACCCATTTCTTCGACTGAAAATTTATTATTGATTTTCGTATCTGCCTGAACCATAAACATCCCAATCCCAGATAAAATATAACATTTCTCTCTGAAAGTATCTCTAGGATAACAACCGATCGAAACAATCTTGAGTGATCAATAAAGCACATAACAATGTATGTGCACGATCTCCTATGAACATTAAGCGCATGCTAAGTTCACGATCATTCCCAGTTTTAGCCACCAAAAATGCCACAGCAGTAGAGAAACTAGAATAACTAAACAGATGCCCATGTCTTCAATTGAACTTATTCTCGATATCTAGCTTTCTCGAATTGAACATCCCATTTATGTCACTAATTAAAGATTCTGGTAGCTTTACTTACTTCATTATCCATATATCAGTCAGACCAATTTCTTTGATCTGTGTCCGAAGAAGCAGAATACTATAAAAAAGAATAAGAATCATCAACGGTTGCATATAAAGGTATGCGTAGCTACATGTATTAGCAAATAGATTACCTGCCACCTCTTTTAGCTTTTTCCTTGCCATTTGGTACCTGTTCGCTCCTATTTTCACAGAAAGAAAACAACCCCACAATATTATACAAAATAAAAATAAAATGAAGTGAACAAATTAAAATATTTAATAGAATCTATTTACTACAAAATGGACATTCAAAATAATATACAAATAGTACAAAAAAGATGAAAAAAATGTGAGTATCTTCTCTTTATTATGCTACTTGAAAAAATACATCAATTTAGAAAAGGTTTGGTTTATAAGAAACAATTATAAAAATGATAATTAGTCTACCTTCCAAATTTCAGGTGTTAGGTCTAATAAACATGACATATGATAATAAACTTGACATATGAACAAAGAGGATACACCCATGAAGAATTCAAACCAATAGGTGTTTTCAATAATTTCCTTGAAAAATCTCACTTTTGTAGCATCAAGCTCAAATATTGAGCTTCTCTCAAATGGTTTCTGCCATGAAACATCATCTATCAGACAAAGGAATTTGTCATGCCATTAGTTTTTCCTGTGATTTTGTATTGCTTAAAGGAATCCATCCTTAACATGTCAATGAGACACTAAGACTTTATATTAACTGATGACATTGCAGTCCTGTTTCAAAGCCAGACCCACCATATATTCTTGCAATGGATAGTGGATGGTAGAAAAAAGAAAGATATACAGAGAATTTCAACGAAACTATATGATTTCAACAAAAAACAATTTCACAGAAAGACACTTACTTCCATATTTGATGTCAATTTAGTTGTTTATTATCTCATTTCCTCCCATAACCTCACCAATCCCACTCCACTTATTTGTAGTGTTTTTACCCTCAAATACATTTCCATGAACACCTTCTCCAATCCTTGGACCCCCATACAACAACTTGGATCAATGAGTCATCTTTTATCCAACCAAGATTCGTGAGAATGTCCCTGTATTAACATTTGACCATCCATTGAAGAACGAACAACTATGAGCATCCTTGGAACTTTCTGCTGCAAGTATTCAAGCTTCCTTTGCTGACTCCATCTTCAACAAAATCCCTTCCTTGAACAAAACCCATCTCCAATCATCCCATTTCGAGCCTAAATTAAGTCCTTTCAAGGGAATAATAAGCGACGGAAGTTAGAAATCTGAACCATGGGTATAATGGACACCGTCATCTTTGTTCATATCCCCCTCTTTTATGACTCTCCTAAAATCGAAGATGAGCAATAACATGGTGCATATCACAGACCTTGGCCTTCAAGCCTCCCACGTTCTCAATATCTCTTGCCTTCACCATTTTTGTAACATTCAGATGTTTTACAAGAGAAAGGATGACCCTGATTTCTCAAGCGGGGGAGGTGTATTGTGTACAGTCCTACAAAAAATGTGATAAAAGTTTATCAACGCCCATGACCAAGCAGTAAGCAACGAGGAGGAGCCAACAAAGGAGCTGAGATGTGTCGCGGACCCAGCCAACCACCTGCAACACAACACAACATGGGTTAGCACCATATACTATGTCAAGCTGCAACATCAAGTTAAAGCCTAACTTGAAAGTGCCAAGTGCCAAGCTAAGCCACCAAGGAGGAGGAGACATTTGTGCATAACGCATCTGGTTGAGAGGGAGCCTGGCGGCCAAGACCACGCACCTTGCCCATAGGAGGAGGATCCCACGAGGGCTTGTTCATGGCATCTTTCCCACAGGAAGGAGACCGATGTAGTTTCACAGCTAGAGGATTGTACGGCCAAGCCCACACAGCCTACACCTTACCTCTGCTGAGAGGATGAAGAAAAATAAATAAAAAATGAAAGAGGCTGACAACAGTAGCTTAAAGAAGCGTGTAGGGTTTTGGGAGTGGAGAGGGAAAAAGGGGCACTTGGGCCTCATGCGAGGACCCACGATGCCCATATCAATTTATTTACATTTTTTTTTGTTTTGTTATTTTGATTGATTTATTTATTTATTATTATTATTCGTTTAAAATTTTAAATTTAAATTTTTAATTAGTTCTAATTAGTTCCAATTAGTTTTAAAATTTATTTATTTTTTTATTAGTTTTAATGACCATTCCATAAATTAGTTTTAATTAGTTTTATTTTATTTTAATTAGTTCTAAATTTAAATCTAATAGTAAAATTTAAATTTTAAATTAGTTCTAAATNTTTAATTTTAAAATAATAATAATAAATTTTGATTGAATTTTATTTCAACTATTGATGATTAATTAATTAAAGCAAGTAATTGATATTAATACTTGAGTACATAGTTTAATCATTAAGTATGTTCAAGGTCAGATTAATCGGTTTAGAAAAAAAAAACAGTTTTAAGGACTTAAACCATGATAAAGGGGGAAGGGGGTTTCATGCACGCTAGGAAGGTAAGATAGAGGAATTGACGAGTGTGGTGTGATGCTAGCATAGCTTCCAGGAGAGCAAGTCAATAGTTTTTTTAGGAGAAGACATCAAGCTTAGATGCTTTAACCCTAACCTAGCCACTTTCCCTAAAGAGAGTAATGTCTGTTTATAGACAAGTAAAAAAAAAACTTATGCCTAACCCTGTTTTCTAGTCTAAGTTGCGCAAATGAGAAATGTCCTTGAACTCACCCTGACAACTTTGGTTGATACAGGATGGTTACGACTCGAGGAAATTGAGGCACAGGGGCATCGTCGCAGGGACCATGAGTGCCGCCACCACCATCTCCTGAACTAGCTCTCATACTGCACTCTTTGGAGGCCATAAATGAGACTTTAAAGGGATGTCAACCAGCAGGGATCAAAGTGGAGCCCCCACCATCTGAAACAAGTAATCTATAAGTGTCAAGGGATTAAGGGGGAGGAACTCCACCCAAATACATCACTAGAGAACTGCAGAAGATCAAACTTCTAGAGTTTTTCAGGGGTCGTGTCAGTGAATGTGTCAAGGCATGGCTGGAAGGCATGACAAGGTGTTTTTCCTTAAGAGACTATGCATCCACTTCAAATGTGAAGATAATGATTTTTCAGTCGAGAGATAGTGCCTTGAATTGGTGGGGCAACCTGGAAAGGCAACTGCATCTGACCCCGGACACCATATTTTGAGAACTTTTCGAGGAGAGGCTCTGAAGGAAATATCTTCCAGCTTACTATGAGGAACAACAGGTGGGAGAATTTCATGCTCTAGTACAGGGAAACATGACCGTAGAAGAATATGAGATTAGATTTATGGAATTGGTCAAATATGTTTCATACATGAATAATGACCAATGACAAGCATAATGCTTTGTCTATGGGTTAAACCCTAAGATAAGGGCTATGGTGCAGATGTGGAAACCGTCTTCAGTAGCAGAAGCAGTGGAAAATGCATGTTATGTAGAGGAACACATGAACTTAACTGGAGGTACGATATCGACCTTTCCACATCATCTTGGATTCGTCGGGAAGGCCCCTAAGACCTTCTCCAGGGGAGGGAGCTCCAGGACACCTCCATATGGTAATAGAGTCACACCAAGGATAGTCGCCATAGGTATTTCAATGGAAACGAGTGCAACATCTCATTCATCACCAACGACACAGGTAGGTCCACGACCATCTCAGGGGACAATTACTAGGGGCAGGGGTTCCAGGGGAAGGAACTCATTTCAGAGACAGTCACAGAACAATTCACAGGTTCAATCTCGTGTTACTTATTGGGGATTGGAAGGACCCCATTACCAGCATGACTGCCTAGAGTTACAATAAGAATTTGTGCATAGAGAAGGAAAGGCCCCGATGGGAAGAGCAAGTGGTAGCAACCAAATTTACGCAACGGTTAATAATCTCCAGGTAGAACATCAATCCACGGTGGCAGAGTCATCAGGTATGCTAAATCATATCAATGTTAAGATTTTATTTGATTCTGGTGCTAAATATAGTTTCATTTCACCATCTACATTAGAAAAAAGTGTGTTGGTAGCCCACGAGCACAATGAATTCAAGCAAGTCAAGATGGCTTCGGGGGAAAAACAAGCGGTAGGACCTAGCGTCGGTAATTGTATAGGAGGCCTGGGAGTGTGTACTACCAGATTGAAGGTATACGTCACTGCTCTCGGGACGTATGACCTGATCATTGTAATGGATTGGTTAGAATCTCATCAATCTTTGGTTGATTGTTTTGCAAGAAGGGTGCTTTGTGTCGACGATGAAGGAAGACCAATAGAGATCCACGGTGTATGGATATGGGTGTCTCTATGATTTATCTCAACTATGAAGGTTAAGCGGTGCATGAGGCAAGGGTTTTGACTGTATGTAGTGGAAGCAGTGAATGAAAGGAAGGGACCCTCCTTGGATCAGTACCCAGTATTGTCAGAATTTAAGGATGTTTTTCTGAACGAGTTACCAGGTTTACCTCCTGAGAGGGAGCTTGATTTTACTATTGAGATAAAACTGGGTGCAGAACCAATTTCCAAGACTCCGTATCAGATGACAGCGCCAAAAATTTGTGAGTTGCAAATGCAGTTGAAAGAGTTACTAGACTTAGGGCTAATAAGGCCCAATGTCTCACCTTGGGGTGCACCAATAATTTTTGTGAATAAGAAGGATGGTTCCTTACGACTGTGTATAGATTACAGGGACTTGAACCATGCTACATTGTAAAATAGGTACCCAATGCCACGAATAGATGACCTCTTTGATTAGATGAAAGGAGCAGTGGTATTCTCAAAAATTGATTTGCGATCAGGGTATCACCAGTTAAGGATTAAGGAAGGCGATATCCCTAAAACTGCCTTTCAAACTCAGTTTGGACATTAGGAGTTCCTTGTAGTACCTTTTAGATTGACTAATGCGCCAACAGTATTCATAAGCCTCATGAACGACGTATTTCGGAAGTACTTAGACCATTTTGTACAAGTCTTTCTAGATGACATCCTCATCTATTCCAAAAATGAAAGAGAGCATGAGGAACACTTACGAGTGGTGTTGTCCTGCCTTAGAGAGAACAAATTGTATGGGATGTTTTCAAAGTGTTCCTTCTTCCAGAAAGAAATTCACTATTTAGGACATGTCATTTCCGGTGAAGGAATCTCTGTGAACCCAGAAAAGGTAAAGGCCATTATGGAATGGCCAGTGCCGAAAAAATGTTCATGAGGTAAGAAGATTCATGGGGCTAGCAGGTTATTATCGAAGATTTGTGGAAGGGTTCTCTAAAATAGCGAAACCCATCACCACTTTGCAGCGCAAGGGGGTCAAGTATGAATGGACAGAAGAATGTGATAGTGCATTCATCGAACTTAATAGGTTACTAACTAGTGAACGAATTCTACGAGTGTCGGATATGGAAAAGGACTTCACAGTATGCACAGATGCCTCGAAGCAAGGGTTGGGAGCCGTGCTAATGTAGGATGGAGGAGTGATAGCTTATGCATCAAGAAAGTTGAAGAAACACGAAGAGCTTTATGCTACTCATGATTTAGAGTTGGCAGTTGTAATGCTAGCTCCGAAACTTTGGATGCACTATATTGTGGGGTGAAACTTTGAGCTCAAAATGAACCATCAAAGTTTAAAACATCTCTTCACTCAAAGGGATCTAAATTCCAGAAAAAGGCGATGGAGTGAGTTTATGAGTGAGTACGATTTTGGTATTTCATACATCAAGGGAAAGGAAAATGTGGTCGCAGATGCCTTGAGTAGGAGACCACGTGTCTTCTCCTTGGTACGCTTAAAGGTCAATCTGAGGGAACGTGTGTTGATGCAACTCCAAGGAGACAGTTGGTATTTAAAGGTTACATCAAACCTCCAAAGTGGGAGGAAATTAGATCCAAAGTATGAAGGATATAGTCTGGAAGTAGACAGATTGTTAATATATCAAGGAAGGATGTACATCCCTAAAGGTGGGGATATTCGAAGCATCATACTGAAGGAAGCTCATAGAGCACTTTATTGTGTGCATCCGGGTGTGAAGAAGATGTATGCAGACATGAGGAAACTCTTCTTCTGGGTAGGCATGAAGCACAATGTAGTCCATTTCGTCGCCAAATGCCTAGAGTGTCAACAAGTGAAAGCCGACCAGCACCACCTGGTAGGCCTCCTACGACCACATGATGTTCCTATGTCCAAGTGGGAAGTCATCTCTATGGATTTTGTTGTGGGGTTTCCGCTCACATCTCATAGACACAATTCCATTCTTTTGATAGTTGATAGGTTAACTAAGAGTGCTCATTTTATTTTGGTTAGAGACACTTACGATGTCACTAATGTGGAATGCATGTTTGTAAGTGAGGTCATCTGTTTGCATGGGATACCTAAGAATATCATTTCAGATAGGGACTCCATATTCACTTCTAGGTTTTGAACAAGTTTGCAGTTAACATTGGGGACTCAGTTGAACCTAAGCACAACTTATCATCCAGAAATAGATGGGAAAAATGAGAGAGTAAATCAAGTCATGAAAGACATTCTTAGGATGTACGTCATGGATAATCAAACCCATTGGGAGAAGTACCTACCTTTGGTAGAGTTGGCCTACAATAATAGTTTTCATAGCTCCATCGGAATGCCACCCTACGAAGATCTGTATGGAAGGGCATGCAGAAAGCTGTTGAGTTGGGATAGATTTGAAGATCGAGTAACAGTTGGGCCAGGATTGATTCAAGAGATGGAGGAACAGGTGATTTAGATTAGGCAGGGACTAAAGGAAGCACAGTATAGAAAGAAAATTTATGTGGATGCACATAGGATTGATCGAAGTTATAAAGTGAGAGATCAGGTTTTCACTCGTATTAGGCCTAATAAGAGGACCATACGATTTGAGAAGGGGAAAAGGTGTCACCTCGATTTATAGGCTCGTTCAGAATCCAAGAGAAAATTGGACCCATTGCCTATCGTCTCGTATTGCCACCCCCCTTGCATAAAACTCATAATGTTTTTCATGTATCTGTTCTATGTCATTATGTTGCTGATGAATCACATAAACTAAATTGGAAGGAATTGCAGGTATCGAATGCGGGAACCTTCACGGTAGAACCGTTACGCATATTGGACTGTAGAGTCTGACAGCTCAGGAACCATTTGGTAGACCAAGTTAAGGTCCAGTGGGACAAGTATAGTCCAGGATATCATGACCACTGACCGAGAAACAATATGGTATGAATATTTGTATGTGAAATCATATTGGTTTGGATGAATTTCGATGATATGTGGACCAGTGCAGGCTTTCAGGTGGTGAGATTGCCCAAAACTGAATAGATGATGACAAAACTCCCAGAAACACGGTGCCACTGTACATTCCATTGTAGGGTGTGGACCCTAGTCATTATTAGGAGGGGTGGAGGCATTTCCCACCGTGTATCCTCTGAAACCTGAAGTCATGGGAGGATGGTGTTAGCTCACGCTCCCCTAGACATGTGATGATGACTGTCAGTTGCATGTTGGGGAAGCTTGGTCAAGATAGTGACACTTCCTCTTACGGGATCTATTTGGGGTTAGGTCAATATAGTTGATGCTCCAAGATAGTCCAGCAGAGGAAGGATAGGAATGGAAGATGGAAGTAAGTTGGGGAGGAAGGATGAGTAGAAATAGTTGAGAGTGTATGGAGATTTGTCTTATGGTGGAATTTATTGTTTTTCCTTCTGAAAAGAAAATGGATATATATGAAAATTCATAATTATGTAACTAAACTACAATTGTCTAAATAACATTTTTGAGCTAGATAATTGTAATTAAAGGATTTCGCAAACATTTGATTGGTTTATTGTCTTTTATAAAATGAATAGTCTTTTTGAATGGATTGGATGCATATGGAAATTAATATAGATATGATAGTTATTGTTATTAGTACATGCACGAGACTTGTATGTACTAGCTACACATGCATTTCTTGCACATGTACACTAGTATGTATGAGTTTTTCTTGGCTTACTTACTAATAATGTCGGTTATTTGTTATGAATGTGTGAACCATGTTTCTTTTCCCTTGTATCATAAAATACTTTAACTTCGGGACGAAGTTTCTTGAAGGGTGGGTGTATGTAACAACCCTAGTTAAATAATTGCTTAAGGTTTATTAAGTTTAATTAATTAAATACTTAACTGTCCTAATGTATATTAGTTAAATAATCATTATTTATTAATAATATTAATGAATTATTTATTTATGTATTTATTGTTTAATGTATGTTAATTAATTAATAAATTAATTAATTAACTCATTTAATGTTTGGGTAACGAATTAAAGTTTAATAAATTTTAATTTTTTTAATAGAAAACTTAATGTATTGAGGGATGGTTGGCATTGAATGGAGGGATAAGGTGGTTGGCATTGAATGGAGAGGCGGTGAATGGATGAGGGGATATCAGGGGGCAAATACATTCGAGAGGGGCACTTTTGGATTTTAGGGGCAGGGAGAATTTTCGAGAGAGGGGGAGATTGTATGAGAAAAATGCATTTTCTAGTTTGAGGCTAGAGGAATTTGTTGGACTGTTACAGGGGAGCATCGGTTGCTGGGACTTTTGGGTTTGGGGGCCAGGAATCCTCATAGAATCTTAGAGCTAGGGAGCCGGATAGGCTCTATTCCTAGCTGGCAGGGAGGAAAGATTCGATTTTGGGCAGAGTTTGGGTAGAGCAGCTTGGTCAGAGTTTGGGAAGAGAAACAAGGACAGACGGAGTTGGGAAAATAACATCATTGAGAGTTATTTATGTCATTATAGTTATGAGGGTTCACTATTTTACTAATCTGTGTATGTTTTTTTTTATATATGATTTGTATTTCATGTGCTCGATTATAATTTGCTGAACCATGAATGGCTAGTTTGTTAGTTTGTTGAATATAGAATCGTAAAAGAAGTTATAAATATCAATGATATGTATTAATTAATTTACTAAGTTTTAGCTTTTGTTAGCAAGGATCTTACAGAATTGAGTGGTTCTCAGTACTAAATAATAAAATTGATCTCTTTCCTGGCTACCACTAGATACATATGAAATAATAATACATTCCCAAGACTACCTTTAGAATTTGTGTGGGTCACTATGAGTTCTTGGTCATGCCATTTGGCTTGTATAATTCCCCCTCCACTTTCCAAAGTCTCATGAATCATGTCTTCTATCCCTTTCTCTATCATTTTGTCTTAGTTTTCTTTGATGATATTCTCATCTATAGTAAAACTTGGACAACCTATCTCTCTCATGTGTACCAAGTTCTCCATCTACTCTCTCAACACCAACTTTTCCTCAAACAATATAAATGTTCCTTTGAAGCCTCAGAAGTGGAGTACTTGGGTCATATTGTTGGAAAGGATGGTGTCAGGGTGGATCCTAATAAAATTAAAGCTATGTAGGATTGGCCTCATCCTAACACTCTTAATCTCTTCCATGGTTTTCTAGGTTTAATGGGATATTATTGCAAATTTTTTAAGGATTATGGAAAAATTGCAACACCTCTCACTACTCTCCTTAAAAAGAAGGCCTTCACTTGGAATCCAACCACTGATCAATCCTTCCATTCCTTGAAAGAGGCTATGTGCATGACACATTTCTTGACACTTCCATAATTCACCAAGATTTTTGTCCTGGAATGTGATGCTTTAGGAAAAGGAATTGGGGTAGTCCTCATGCAATATGGTAGGCCTTTGTCCTTCACTAACAAACAAATTTCAGATAGACATTTGGGCCAATCAATCTATGAAAAAAAATGGTGGCTATTATGGATGTTGTGGATCTCCGACATCCTTAAATATTGGGGAAACGCTTCTAGATTAAATTTGATCACTAGAGCCTCAAGTATTTTATGGAACAACAAATGTTCTCCCTAGAGAAACAAAAATGGGTGACCAAAATATTTGGATATGATTATGAGATCACTTACAAGAAGGGAAAATAAATTGTGGTTGTTGATGCTCTCTCCAGGAATTATGAAGAATAAGAGTCCATCTTTTCCTTCTCCTTCATTGTACCAGATTGGCTCCAAGCTATTAGCGAGGAATGGCTGCAAGATCCAAAAATTTATCACCTGATCAAAAAATTGAAAGACCATTCTCCATATTCTTTAGGGTACTCTTGGCACAATGATGAGCTTCACTACAAAGGCCGCATGTATTTAGGAAAAAATTCTCAACTTAAATCGACGGTGCTTTATGAGCTTTATGTTTCACACACAACTAGGAATTGAGGGTTTAGCAAAACCTATGAAAAGGTCAAACTTTTTTTTGGGGGGGATGGTATGAAATAGGATGTCCACAAACTTGTGGTTGAAAGTGATGTCTATAGATTAAACAAGAGAGAAAAAATCAAACCACTCGACACACTACAACCGATTCTGATTCCCCCTACTATTTGGAAGGATATTTCTATCGATTTCATTGTTGGCTTACCTAAATCGAGAAATAATTCAGTCATCATGGTTGTAGTTGATCGTCTTTCCAAATATGCTCATTTCTTTTCTCTTCAAAACCCATTCACTACATCTACAGTGACTCAAATTTTCATGGATAATGTATTCAAACTTCATGGCATGCCTCATTCTATTGTCTCTGACAAGGATCCCACTTTCACCAACATTTTTTGGCAATAATTATTCAAGCTCCAGGACACCCAATTGCATCTCATCACTTCCTCTCATCCTGAGACTGATGGCCAAAATGAATTTGTCAACAAGTGTTTGGAAACATATTTGCAATGATTTTTCATCTGATATAAAAAATCAGTGGGCTCAATGGTTACCCCTAGTTGAATGGTAGAACAACACATATTACCATACAACTACTTGCATGACTCCTTTTGAATAAAAATATGAATACAAGCCACCATCGGTTCTCTCATCCATTCTAGGTGTCTCAAAGGTTCATGAGATTGAAAAAACCCTTACAGTCCGACAGGACATTCTCCGTACCCTCAAAGAAAATTTGGTCATGGCTCAGAATCACATGAAGGAACAAACCAATGAAGGTCATTCTGAATGTCAATTTGTTGAAGGTGACCAGGTGTTTCTTCATCTACAACCTTATAAGAAGACTTCACTCAAAGGTGAACACTGCCAAAAACTTGCTCCCAAATTTTATGGTTCTTATACAATTCTCAAGCAATTGGGGCTTGTGGCCTATCGGTTAGCTTTTCCCAATGCTTATAAGATCCATATTGTTATTCATGTCTGATTCTTAAAGAAGGTGATTGGAACTAAGTGCTAAACTCAAACCACTATCCCTGAGTTGGATGAAGAAGGTTCCATTTGATTTCATCCCCAAGTAGTATTTGATGAACATGATCATCGTCTCTATCATGGTACCATCAAGGAAGTGTTAGTACAGTGGAAATGCACAAGTCTCGAAGATGCCACCTAGGAATTGACCAACATTCTACAACAATTTCCTCATCTCAAGCCTTGAGGACAAGGTTGTTTTTCAAGGGGGG
>JASDQU010736146.1:14544-28976 GCA_032191745.1 Picea mariana | reverse complement strand
TCAGCTTCTAGAAAGATATTCCTCTAGAATGTTCTTTAGAAGACATAATTAGTATAAATAAGAGTAGGAGGCATGACAAGTCTTTGTCTTGATAATTATTGTAATAGAGATACTATTTGCTGGACTTTTGCCCCTCAAAGTGGCAAGTGAACATCGTTTTCTTTGAATAAAGGTATTTTTTCTGGTATTACTCTTCTCAAAATTTTGTTGTTCCATTGATATATGCTAAATATTTATATTTTTGCATATTATATTACATATGGTACCTTACACAAATGCAGTTGATGAACAAAACTTTGTGACGAATAGTAAAATGGACTGAGAAATCATTGAACGATCCAAATAAATTACTATAATGGCATAGCAAAGATGATAAATTTAAATCCATCATTGACATTCCTCTCTTAGATTCAGAGATAAATCACATAGATATGGAGAAATCATCCAAGAAAATATGGGATATGTTGAATGCATTACTGCATCATCTCTCTTCTCAGCCGAAATATTCAATCCATCATATATTGATTTTACAAATCTGAGAGATTTGGGATCAGTACGATTAGATCATATGTAGAGAACCTAATTATTACTCTCCAAACACATCTTCATGTCATAAATATGAGAGTGAATGTACACATGTATTTGATCCTCAAATTTTATTCTTGTTTACATAATAGGTTTCCAGGAACTTGTAATATGAGCATAAAGATTATTTATTGTAGTCAAATTTAATGATGGACTTGAAAATAGAAGAAACTTATATACAATAAGAGGTATGAATGTACTTTGTTTGACAGAGTTGAGTTGTTTTGTGAAGATGGATTTGGTGGAGTGTTTAAAAAAAAAACATAAGAAATTTATAAAATAAAACAAAATTCCTTTCAGTATAAAATGCATGTTACCATTAAACAAACATTATATTAATTAATACACTATATATTCGATATATTCGAGAGAAGTTATACAATGTATGCAACATTGTATTAATGAATAACATATATATATTCAAAAGAATGTATATTGTACAAAGAGAAAATTCTAACACTAAGTGAAGATTATAATTCAATGGAAGAATTTTATAAAGATAGTTGTTGATATTAGTTGATACACATTAAAGTGCTAATGTTATTGAGATGCCAGCCTCGTGCTGAAGATTTCCAACTTAGTGTTGATGTCGATGATGCTCCAACCTTCGTGTTGTAATGTTGTTTTTGTTGATTTTGTTGATGTTGTATCAACCTCGTGCTATTAGTGATGATGATGATGTATTAGTGTTATACTAATCCATGTTGATGCAGATGATGATGATGCCATTCCAACTCCTTGTTGTGGATGATGATATTGATGATGAGAAAAAATTTCGACGATTTATAGATATGCCATTTAGTGTTCCAGATGCTATTGATGTTGTTTCCCTCTCTCTCTCCTGATGATGTTGTAGAATACCCTTCTTGTTAAGGGGGAGTTTTAAAATATTGTAGCTGCAAATATTATTCTATTTATTATTGAGTTATTATTCATTAGATCAATCCCCTTTTTTGGATTGATCATGTCAAGATTTGTACTTAACAAAATACCCTTTTGTGGATTAGTCAAACCCTAATTATATTATGCAAATTAAGAAGTTGGGCCCCAGGCCTAATTAAAGTGGTTTTAACCACTAGGAAGAGAAGTTGGCCCTTCCCAGTGAAGAGACACCTTTCTAGTTCCTGGAAGCTAGTATAAATAAAGGAGGTCAGTGCCTTATTATCTCACTCACTCATTTTCTCATCAAGTGTGCAAGTTTGGTAGCTCTAGTTGGGATAAGAAGGAAGAGAGAGGCACATTACTGAGTGTTGGATATTATCTAGTGTTTTGGTTTATTGTCTTGACATTGTATTGGCTATCTATATTGAGGAAGTTTTTTCTAGGTTTTCTCCCCCATGAGGGTTTCCTAGGATAAATGTTGTTTATCTTGTGATTGTGTTTCTCTCAGTGATCCTATCTATTCTATTGTTATCTAGTAAATTGAAAAGAAACTTAATAATAACTCAAAACGTAACATGAACAAACCCTCAAAATCTCCGATATTAAGAATGATTTTTTCACTACTTTATCTAGGTCATTTGCTTATTTGTATGATTGATTTGTTCAAAGAAAGTTTGTAGATTAGATATAAACTTAAAAATTGCACAAAAGAGACATACAATTCTTGCATATCAATGTTTTTTACTGTTAAAAACAATTTTGGGAAAGGGTTAAAATTTAGAGAAAAAATGGATTAATATTTTCCACAAATATTCAAATGTGTGACAAAATGTCATGAGATTTACTTAAGAAAAAAATATTAACACTTTCAAACTTTCAATCCTCACTATATATGAATTTTTTGGGAAATCCGTTAGGCTTTAATCATCAAGTCATCATTTTTTTTTGGTAACATGGGATACAAAATGCAGATCAATAAAAGGAATAATAATCCAGTGTAAGAGAAATAAATCTTAGTACCAATGTTGTACGTGTGAATAGAGACAATTTCACATGCTTGTGTGAGGATTAAATCCTGATTAACGTAAACAATACAAACACGAACCAAAGGTGTTCCTAATTTTGTTTTACTGATTACGGGCTGAAGTGTCCATTAGAATGTTGAGGAATTCACCACGATTTTGGTTACAAGGATATAAATAGAGCGTGCCACCCAACTTAAGAAAAAAAACAATGAAAACCAATCATTTTCCCTTCTCTTATCACTAAATCTCCTTATCCAAAACTATATATATATATATATATATATATATATATATATATATATATATAATATTAACTTACTAAAATATAAATTTTTCTAATTATTTTCCTAACTTTTCCAAATAATATTGAGATTTTAAAAATGTAAATCATTCTAATCATACAATAATATTTACCTATATTCTTGTTCAAAATACAACAACCTTTGAACAACCTTTTTCAGGTATTTACCATAAACAACTATGTCCTATTTGGTTTAGTTTCCTATTTAGTCCGCTTCTTATCCTTTTCCAAATTTGACTTTTCTCCCCCATAGTGACTCTTATGCATTTAAACTATGCAAAATTTTAACCCTTTTGGCTTGCAATAACCAAAAATATGTAAGTACAATTTACTTTTATGGAGATTGTTCCAAAATAAAACCTTATTAGTCCCGGCCGTAGGCATAGAGGGACTATTGCGATCGATAAATCATTGGCTTGACATTAGCTTGTGCGTCGACCATAAATATTTCCCTATTGTCTATTGTTGGAACAAGGGAAGTGAAAACATCGATTTTTATATAATAAAAAGTATCATGTTTTTCAAGATCTGATTGGACAAAGGATTGGAGGTCTTATTGTCACCTTCGCTATTCCCAATGTAAAATATGTTTCCATTTCCAAAGTATTTGGTAGTATATGGTCTTTTTCGAATTATAAATTTTATTATGCATTCGTCGAAGGTGGATTAATGCTACCATTAATTTGAATGTTTGGTTTAGCATTTTATGATAGGTAAATTTATGGAAATGTTTGATATGGTGGCATATCCAAAGTTTGGCTTTACAATACATTCTCTGGTGTTCGAACTATTGTTAGAAAAAGTATATGAATTTATTTGGGATACATCAGAGACCTACCACATTGAATTATTTTCTTAAATGTTTACAGTGCATTTATGACAGACTTAAATGTTTACTAACAGGATTGGTAGTGTTGAATGGTTACTTAATAGGCTTGTTACAAGATATTTTCTTCCTTTTTTTTAATTTATATGCTCCAACGACATTGTTGGTTCACTGGTCCATGCTTGCTTTTTTCATGGCACTGATTTCTTATTTTCATGTTCTCGTTGTTCTTGCTTGCCTATTCATGTTGTTGCAGTTTTCACGTTTGGGTTTCTGTAGTCATGATTGGAAGAGCCTCGTTCATGGGGTGGTGGTTGCTGCTTGTTCCTTTCTTCACTGTATGCTATTTATTGTTTCCTGATTCGACTTTGCAGGGTTCTAGTCCTGCGCCTTCACTTGGGCCTTTTGGTGCTTATTGGATGGGTTCTTATTCGGTGCTTTTTCTTGTTTGCCCAGGGTTTGCAATGTTGGGATGCTGCATCTGTGGTTGGATCTCTTGTTACATTTTTTTGCACTTTGGTTTGCATAGAATAATATTAAGATAAAATAACAGACTAAAGAATTGTGGGAGATGTAAATTGCATCTGTTACACGTTGAAACAGAGTTTGTCGGCCTCAAAATATATTTCATAGATGCCGATGCATTTTCCATGGATTCTGTGTTACTATGGTTTCATAGTTATGAGAGTGCCTTTTGTTGTGTGGGAGATATAGTTTTTCTCTGCCTTTTACTTTCCTGTTGTAAACTGCGTTTGACTCTAGTTTGTCATGTTTCTGTGGTCATTCCAAGCGATTGTCGTTCGGTTGCATACTTAGCTAGTTTTATGGACGCGACTTCGTGAATAAGTTCTAACGAACTATGACAGGTCATGTTCGGTGTATACATTATCTTTGTTGAATTACTTTTCTTTAAAAGAAGGCCTCCTGGACAGAAGAGAATGCAATTTATGAAATTATAGGTTTCCTAGACAACATAGGTTTATGATTGTGACTTATGGGGGTAGCGGGATGAAAATTGGGCTTATTAAGATAAAATAACAGAGTAAATAATTGCAGTCGATGTCAATTGCATCTGTTACGCTTTGAAGTAGAGTTTGTTGAGATCAAAATATATTTCATAGTTGTCGATGCTTTTTCCATGGATTTTGTGTTACTACGGTTTCATAGTTATGAAATTTCCTTTTGTTGTGTGGGAGATATAGTTGTTCTCTCCCTTTTAATTTCCTACTGTAAACTATGTTTGACTCTAGTTTCTCACGCTTCTGTGGTCATTCCAAGTGACTGCAGTTCAGTTGCATACTATGACAGGTCATGTGTGGTGTATACATTAGCTTTCCTGAATTAGTTTTCTTTAAAAAAAATCCTCCTGGACAGAAGAGAATGAAATTTACGAAGTTATAGGTTTTCTGAACAGAATTGGTTAATGATCACGGGTTCTCGGGGTGGCGAGATAAAATTGGGCTTCTGTTGTTCCATGCATTGCAAATAGCATGGAGAGTTAAGCGATCATTCCGATCGGTCGTCGTTCGATTGCATACTTAACCAGTTTTATGGGCGCGGCTTGGTGGGTAGGTGGTATCGAACTATGGTGTATACAGTAGCATTTACGAATTAGTTTTCTTTAAAGGAAGGGCTCCTAGACAGAAGACATTGAAATTTATCAAATTATAGGTTTCCTGGACAGCATAAATTAAACATAGGAAATATGTAATTTTATAAAGTAGATATATAAAGCATGCATGGAGCCCTCATCCCATACTTAGCCAATTTTTTCATCACGGGTTCTCGGGGTGGGCGGATGAAAATTGAGAATTAGAGAGTTTCTCGATATACAAATTGACCATCATACTTGTAGACTATTTGAATTTGAAGGCCGTCATGTCCAGAAAAATTAGCATTGTCGGAATAGTTTACTTTCCATACGTCGTTTTACATACCCTGGTGGACAAAAAAACACACAAAAAAAATAGTAAGCATTTTTTGGATCGTGGGTTCTCGGGGTGGTGGGCTCTAACTTTGACCACTATTGTTCTGTGTCCTACAAATAGCATGGATAGTTTTGTGATATACAAATAGACAATTGGACTTGCAGACTATTTGAATTTCAAGGGCTCATGTGCAAAAAAAAGAGCATTCTCGAATTGCATTTCTTTACATACGTTCTACATTCGCTCGTGGACAAAAATAGAAAAATAGTAGTAGCGTCTGTTACATAGGGCTCCATCCCTTCTACATTCAGGGCTTCCTAATATACATTAAATATGCTTTCAAAAGTCAAAATTGACTAGATAGGTTCGAAAAGATGGGCTTTAATAACTGCAAAGCTCGAGGACATTTCCCATGAAAATAAATAGACAAGCTAATATTCAACCCTTCCTTGTTTTTGATTTTGAATAGGCAGGGAAAGCTAAAGACTCAAACGCAACGTAGTTCTGTGGTTATTAGATACTCAATTCTCATTCTTGCTATGGATTCTGCCAATGAGTTGTCCATCATATATGGCCTTCCTTCTAGGTTGTCATATGTTTTTTCCCCTTTACTCAAATAATAAAAATGTCATTTAATTTGAAGAACATTGAGTACTAAAGTTCCTTACCTATGAAAGTGCCTTTTTGCCTACATTTTGAATTTGCGATTTTTTTTTTTTTTTTTTGCTTTTGTAGTTTTAGTTTTCTTAAAAGCTTCAACATAGTTCACGAACGTGTCACCCACAGAGGACTTGATTTCATGTCTCTCTTTAATATTGTGCATTTATAAATGATGGGCTTTAATAACTGAAAATATCAAGGACATTTCCCATTAAAATGAATAGACAGGCGAATATTATGGGATCTGGTAATTTCTTTTTGCTTGCATAGCTTCAACATAGTTCACGAATGTGTCGCACACAGAGGCATTCACGTCATGTCCCTCTTTAATATTGTGCATTTCAAAATGATGGGATTTAATAACTAGAAAGATCGAGGACATCTTCCATTAAAATGAATAGACAACTGAATATTATGGGATCTAGTAATTTCTTTTTGCCTGCATTTTGAATTTGCGAAAATACTTTTTATTTTTATTTTTTTGCTTGTGCAATTTTAGTTTTCTTAAAATATTCATCATAGTTCACGAACCTGTGACCTACAGAGGCCTTGATGTCATGTCCCTCTTTAATATTGTGCATATCTTAGATGTCATATTTGAGAAAATTCTCGGATATGAGAATTTTAATACGTGCTGCTAGTCACTATTCAACATACATATTCAAAAAGATTGGCATTAATAACTAAAAATATCGAGAACATATGTCATTAAAACAAATCAACACAAAATGTACAGAATACCATCCAACCTTGCTTTTAAATACTTATTTCCATTTCTCTCTATCATCAAAGAGTTTCTCTTTAGGGTGCCTTTGTTCTAATGTTCCTGGTCATGGACATGTAAGACAACTTAGAGATGTGATTTAGGGGCAGATGAAAGAAGAGAGACTGTTTTTTGGGACGTGAGCTTTGAGTAAAAAAAAACTCTGTTATACAAGAGAAACTTAGAGAGGACGAAAAAAAAAGAACAAGTATGTTTCGTGTTCTCCCTGTGTTCGATGCTTTGGGTGGTTGAAAAGGCTGCGTGGAAATTTGTTTGTTGAACTTATTTGTTTTGTTGCTGAGAATTGTAATGGATTTTTAGGTCACCTGCAATATAGTTCTTCATTTAAGTATATAGCTTCTTCCAACAACACAGATTTGGCCACTGTGTCGAATTGTAGAGATCGCACAAGTATTTGTATTCCTTGGAGGTTGGTAAAAGAATTTGTATGGGTGGATAAAACGACATATTATCACTACAAGAGTTTCTATTTCATAGTTTGATGACCTGCATGTGGCTCTAGTAGCTGACTTGACAGAAATCTAGGTTCTTTGTCAAAGTTTGTTCAGTTTCCTTTGGATGTAGTTGCAAAGTCCACATATTAGGCGTCACCTCCAAACATTCCAGACATTTTTGTGGGCCACCATACCTCCCCCACTATGTGGAAAGATATATTATGATGCCATCTGCAACATTTGATACACTTGCCAGACCTGTGCTGGTGCATTCTGCAACATTTGATGCACTTGCCACACCTCAGCTACCCGAATAAGTTATGTACCTCAACAAATTTTCATTTTTCATCTGGGTTGGATGTTTCTTCCAATTTACTGTAATAAAGAAAAGAATTTCCACATACAAATCCTCAGGCAGGCTTCTCAACCAAATAGATGATCGAATACATGGAGAATACCAGTCACTATATACTTGAAATTTTTTCCCCTGCCTTAATTGTTGTGACATTAGATGACTCTTTTCACTTTGAAATAGGCTTGAATCACATTTCTAAGTTGTCTTGGATGTGAATTCTCAGGAAAATTGCAACGAAAACACCTTAAACACCAAATTTTCGACTACAGAATGAAATTAATACTTGAAAAAGAATGGAATGTTGAATAAGAAGCCATTGCAGGCAGGCCATATCTGGAAGAAACAAGGTATTTAAAAAACTGGGATAGATGTACTTCGCAACACCAATTAAGTACAAAACCCAAAATTGATATTCAACTCATTTTTTATGAATAAAAAGTTTGAACATCAAGAAAAGTGTGAAGAATATTCATCAATGTACATATCTTTAATTGGTCGACGGCAAGAGAAATCATAATCGTTGTCGAAAATAGCCTCAACTGTATTTTGTAACACATCTTATTTGAATATAGAATAATTTTGGTTTATTTCTTAATAGTATTTTCCAATTTATGGTATTTGTTTTAATTGTATTTTGTACCTTCTTCCCCTGTGTCATTAAACATGAAGGATAAGCTTTTGTTTCTGCTGCTCACTACTTCAATCTAAATAAAACTTGGTCTATTCTTTCTTTACATTTTACATTTAAAAATATTTTTTCATAGGCCATACTTATGTGGTGTCGGCTATATATTTAAAGAAAGAAATTGGAGGACGCGTTCTGCTCCCATTCCGCGGGTTTCATAAATAGAATGAATTCATGAGTTACAACAAGGAAGTTGAACCATTGACACAATGTTCCTGTGAAGTATGTTGGATATATTTCATCTTTTTCTATTTGATAATATCCGTGCATATATACTAATATCAGTACTATTGGAAACAATATAGAAAACTTCCTCTTCGACAAAGCTTAGGCAGTTATGTTTGGGTTTGCAGTATTAAACAAATATGTCCATTGTTCCATCATATACATCTTGCAGCCTAGGAACTTCCGTAGTTTGTAATTTATGCTTTAATTACTTAAATTCACAACAAATTTTGATTGCCTTTGATTTAATTTAGATATTGATGTTTATGGAGAGCCATCGCTTGTTGATGTCATTGCAACAAATACAAGATGAATAGATGATAAGGAATTTATGTCGTTGAGACCATAATGCAAATTCATGTTTCTTGTTGTGCTATGTACATCTTGCAATCAAAATTTTCCTGGTTTTAATGAAATTTGCGAGCCGAAGAGCATCTTGCAAATTGGAAGATCATTTGCATTTGAAACATAAACAATCCATTCATATATATTAGTATGAATACTATTCAGATAAATACAAAAACTTTCTCCATTGATATATACTAGTATGAATACTATTGAAATAGATATCAAAACTTCGTCTTGGCCAATACTTAGCCAGTTATCTTGACACTAAGCCCCGTGTTCATGGTATCCAACACCTATGTCCCCTGTTTCATCATATACATGTTGCATGTAAAGAACTTCAGTGATGTGCACTTAATGCTTTTACTAGTGAGAAGCCAACAGAGGTTCAAAAACATTGCCATTAATAAATGGAAAAAAAAAGGTTTTCCCAATTCTCAAATACTTATCTCTTTTCCCATTTTTCTTTTCCTATCCATTATGTCTTTCTGATTTTATAATTAGTTGTCTTTCTATGTATGGCAGGCTAACATGTCTTCATATCCATCTATATCCTTGCAAGATGGATCCAACCGACTGTCGTTCCATTCCATACTTAGCCAATTTTATGTCGGCCACTTCGGGGCCAACACTTGCGATCCCAACTTCTTATCATTCCACTATATACATCTTGGACTGAAAACATCTATGATATACAATTCTACCGTGGGTTTCTCGTATACATTAACTTCGTTCAAAGTATCTGTTGTTGATTTGCATCCCTAGCAACTTTGAGTCCTTCCTGACATACATCAACAATGGTCTTACCAATGACAAGTGGACACAATGGTACGAAAGATACTTCTGTGATCTGCAATTCATGCCTTAACATCTCCATCTATATCCTCGCACGATGGACCCGATCGACCGCTGTTCCTTTTCATACTTAGCCAATTTTATGCCTGCCATTGCGGGATGGCGCTTGCAAAACGAGCTGCTCATCGTTCTGCTATATACATATTGCACTCAAAACATCCATGATCTACAATTACACCGCGGGTTCCTTGTATACATTAATTTCGTTCAAAGTATCTATTGTTTCTTTCCATCCCCAACAACTTCGTGTCCTTCCTGATATACATCAGCAATGCTCTTACTAGTGGCAAGTGGACACAGTGGTATGAAAGATACTTCTGTGATTTGCACTTTATGCGTTAACTGGTGAGAAATCAGTAGGGATTCACAATCATTTTGATTAATAAGAAAACACTAGATGTTATTCTGTGAGATACTTGGTTCTTTTTCCCGTCTCTTCTTCCCATGGATTATCTAGAATTCCACTACGAACTTCTCCGTCCTTTTTCCCTTATTTTCTTCCTGTGTATTATGGGATTATAAAATATGGACATGATATTTTATAGAACATGTACAAATTACGCATTCCATACCTAGCGACATTTTGGATTGCGGGTTCTCGGTCGGGCGGGCGGGCTCAAAATTGGGCTTCCATTGTTCCATGCCCTACAAATAGCACCCTGAGTTCCGTGATATACAAATTGACAAGTGCACCTGTAGACTGGCTAACTCAACATTGCACTTCTATTGTTCTAAGTCCTCCAAATAACACTCCCAGTTCCCCGATATAGAAATTGACACACTGAGTGTAGGACTAGCAGGGTGGAGATTGCCATTGTTTATGGATGCTAATCCCTATGAAGTATCTAATAGTATCTAAAAAATTATTTTATTTTTTATTTTTTCCCTATATAACAACATCTAAAAAATTATTTTGAATACTAAAATAGCTCTTAGAAGTGACAATTGGACACAGAGGTACAAATCAGTTGGGATTGCACTATCCACAATATACAAATTGACTACCAGATTCTGACATTGTCTGCTCTTCCATTTTACAGATTATGCATTCCAATTTTCGGAGCGATACAATTAGAAGGTCCGGGCCTCGCCTCCTTTGCAGACACTTTCTCAGCATGTTTTGGATTCTCCTATTTCCCTGTTCACGAAATATGCAGCTCCAGCATTGGCGGGTTGACATATGTTTATCTCCATCTATATAATCAGACAACGAATCCAACCGACCACTGTTTCTTTCGATTCTTTCGATATGTTTCTCCGTTATATACATATTCCACTCTAAATTTTCGTGATCTACAATTCCATTGATAACTACTCTGTTCTTTTTCCCTTTTATTTCTTCCTGTGTATTATGGGAGTATAAAGTATGGACCTGATATCTTATATAGAATGTACTAATTCCCATGATATTTTATAGAGCATGTACAAATTCCGCATTCGATATCTAGCGACATTTTGGATCGCAGGTTCTTGGGCGGGCGGGCTCAAACTTGGACCTCCATTGTTTCGTGGCCTACAAATAACACCCACAGTTCCATGATATACAAATTGACAAGAGAACTTGCAGAGTGGCTGACTCAACATTGCACTTCCATTGTTTCTTGTCCTCCAAACAGTGCTCGCAGTTCCATGATATACAAATTGACACAAGGAATGTAGGACTGGCGGGGTGGATATTGCAATTGTTTACGGATGCTAGTCCCTATGAACTCTCTAACAATATCTAAAATATTATTTTGAATACTAAATTAGCTCTTAGTACTGACAACTGGACACAAAGGTATGAAACAATTGGGATTGCACTCTCCGCAATATACAAATTGATTACCGGATTCAGACATCGTCCACTCTTCCATGCTATAGATTATGCATTCAAATGTTCGGAGTGATACAATTAGAAGGTTCAGGCTTCTCCTCCTTTGCAGACAACTTTTCACCCTGTTTTGGATTCTCCTATTGTCGGGTTCACGAAATCTACAATTCCAGCGCAGTCACTGTACCACTTCTCACAAATGTTTCAAAGTATCTCTCGCTACCTTCCATCCCCACTAAATTCCTGTGCTTTTGACTGTCCTACCATATCCTCTTCGTTGTTACACGTATTGCACTCAAAAATTTTCGAGATTACAATTTGAACCTGGCGCCCTCACCCTCAACGCTTGTATGTTGCAACCCTATTTTGTAGCTATCTTTTTTCCCCTGCCCATGACCTCCATACTTTCTTACTATGCGATTAGAAACCTTTCATGCTAACAACTGACCATGCAGGAACTGTCAAAATTGTCATTAATGGCCGAAAACCTCGGGGAGATATCCCATTATTACGCATTGAACCAAGATGTGCAGAGAGTTATTTTGTCCCTTCCGATTGTTCATATACAAGATGCGTCCTTGTGTTGGGCCACTCAAGAAATCTACAATGCTTAATCGCTCATTGTAATATCCAACATGTTGGCATTTATATGTATGAAATTAGTATTGTTTAATGTTAACAATGCATCATGCAACATCCATCCAAATTGTCATTAATCAAGGAAAGTCTCGAGGACATCTCCCATTCACTCGCTTTCAACCAAAATTTGTGCAGGGTTATATTATCCCTTCAAACTTTTCATTTCATTCATCGACTGGAAAAAATAAACGTTCTTGTAGACTTATGGCACCAAGTCGACAACAATTTTTTGGAGATATAGTAAATATGTTTGCACAAGAGGACCAGAGATTTCATTGGTACAGGGCATGCTTTTACTATTCATCCCATTCCGCCCAAAATGAAGTGATTTGGACCTCTAGAATCACTCATGCAGGCTATGTTTGTAATGTCCCCCACCTCTTAGAGAGGTGATGAGGAGACTCAGTGGCCTGGGCACCCCCACTAGGTCATAGTCTCACACTTAAGGGGGAAAAAGTCAATAAGTTAAAAGTTATATTTTTAAGTTGACTTAAGAAAGGATAAGGATAAAGGAGTAAAAGATAACTCAACAAAAGAATAGAATATTAACCCTGGGAGTTAACCTAACTCAACAGAGAATTATAAGGAAAAGTATAAGTAAGAGGCTGGGGTGCACCTATTACTCATTCTTGTTTTGGATTAGCATTTGCTATTGCTCTTGAGCATTCAGTTTGAGGGTTTTGCTGTACAAACCCTTGTGAGCAACTCAGTGGTGAAATATCCACTCACCTTGTTCCGCAGCTTGGTCTCGGGGATGAAAGACTCCTCCACACCATTCTGGTCTTAGCCCATCTCCATCTAGTGCTTTAGAAGGTAGCAGACCATACTGTTCTTGTGTTTCCAACAAGGGCGCACCTTCATCTAGAGGGACGTTTCATCCAGCTTATCCTGAGGGCCTGGGGCCATTCCGACAGTTGGGTTTTGTTTGTAGGGGTAGGACCATCAATTTGAGGGATTTTCTGGAGGGTTATCATCATTCTACATTTGTCTGTAGATTGGGCTGTCTTGGAGCCACAGGGGACGTCCTGTGATTCGGTAAAACTTATATCTAGGGATATCTTCTTGAGATCTGAGTCCAAAACTTCTCCCACGGGATTCTCATAGCCCGATCCATATCTTGGAGAGTTTCAGAGCATTTGGAGGCCTCCTTCATCAGGGCTAAACCAACTAGGGTTTCAGTCATCCAGTGGGGCACACCATTCAGTGGAGGAACTCAGATCTATAGGGTTTGAAAGTGGATTTGGGAATTTGGACATCTGGGTTGTCCTTACAGTTGCCCGATCTATCATTTGGCATATTTCTTGGGATGATTGGACACTTTTGGTAGCAGGGCCAAATTATTGAGGGCTTCATCATTCTAGCAGGGCGTGGCACTTTCCATCTTGGAGGTTGAGCATTAGTACGACTTAGATCTACTTGATTCAGTATTCATTGTATATCCAGCCTTTGGAGGCTTATTTTGTATTGTCGAGAGCATTTTGTAGCAACTCATATCTATTGCTTGTACGACCATCTGAGGACTATGCCAGATTGGCCATCTATTGTATTGATCTTACATTGCTCATAATAAAAAGGTTAGATCTTTGCTTGTGCTTCTACATCTTGAATATATTGTGATCTTCACGTGTTGATGAATCTTGTATGCACTTAATAACTCAATAAATACCTTCACATCAATAGATCAGTAGTAGTTAGTTATTTCAAGAAAGAATTTGGCTTGGGATCATTACAGTGGTATCAGAGCCTCGATCCTCCAAACCTGTGGAGAGATCGGTGCATGCAGAGGTACAGGGGAATTGTTATGGGTCGAAGGAAGAAAAACAACAGTGAAACAGAGGCAGAAATGGAAGGGTTAGGAGATGACCATGAGCCTCAGGGATTGGCTCTCTTAGTAGCCGAATTTGGTAAGTTCCAACAAAACATGAACTGCACAGAAAGCACATTGGTCCAACAGTTGGATGAGTATTGGGAAGCCAACAGAAGGGGACAGGCTGAAATCTCTGAAACCTTGAAGAAAGTTGATGAGAATCTACAGAAAATGAATGAGAACCAAACTAGGATAACTGACCTTCTGATGCAAGTAACCCATC
>JASDQU010736145.1:128815-145221 GCA_032191745.1 Picea mariana | reverse complement strand
GGGGGGGTGGGAATGACAAATCTAGCATATGTTTATATTAACTTGGTTTCCTTGGATTTAGGTTTGTGATGAAAAACCTAGTGGTTCGATCTGCAAATAGATAAAAGCCTCCATTTTTATGAATACCTCTTTATATCTTTGTTTTTGACATTATTTTTCTATATGCTACATAAATCATTTGTTGATGAAACTACAGACATAGATAGAGTCACCTATGAAGATTCCAAATATATAGTTTTTTTAATTAATAGTGTTTACTATTTTTAATCTATTTTTTTTTCTGAGTATATATACAAATCCTAGAATACATACCTATTTTATTTCTGCTATAACACTTTTTCAATATATATGTTTCTGTGTGTGTGTGTGTGTTAAGACCCTCTTAGAATGCACTAACTAATGGCATTTTAATTTTAAGGATATGTTTCCTTTCATAATTTAAAATATATATAATTAATATTATAAATTTTGAAAATATACACGACATTGGAACAATGGGTTCTCTACAATTATACAAGTTTTTGGAAGGAAATTCCATCATTAAGGTACTCAACACTTGCACTAATAGAGACATATACCTTATATTTTGCTAGAAAAATAGCCTATCAATGTTAGAAAAACTCAAATTAAGGTAATTCAATTGCCTACTTTACATCTTTTTACACCATATTTGAATTCATTGTAAAAGTACCTTGAACAATCCCTCCAAGTTTGTTGTTTTTTCCATGTTTTCATTGCGACTAACCCTTCATGAAAGACCATCATTAACTTGCACATGATCATTATTCTTAGTTAATCTTGTCATAAATATTATATTTGAATATATAATATAAACATATATTTTTATATTTAATTTTTTTGTAATGACATAATAACAAGTAATAGGTTTTTATGTAATTTATTAATTATTATGGAATTATAATGTTTAGAAAAAATAATAATGTTAAATTGTACAATGTATTAGGTTTTATCTATTAGAGGTTATGGATACCACTCAACCTTTTTTGTTAACTTTGATGGTGATTAAATAGAGATACTAGGTATTTGGTGGATCTTATTCAGCATTGAAACAAAGTTAGCAACTCACTTTCCTTATATAGAAAGAAACAAGTTAATAGTTAAAGAAGGAAATTAAATTTTGTTTACACATGAAAATGTAATTGTGCATCAAAATCTTGATATTAGAACTATGAAATCTTGTGTTTTGTATAATTATTCTTCCTTAATATTGTCATAAATGTTATATTTGAATATATAATATGGAAATATATTTTTATAAATTATTATTTTTCTAAACATAGGAAGGTTTTATTAATTATTATGGCATTATAATGTTTAGAAAAATAATAATGTTAAATTGTACTTGGGTGTGGTATTTTGGGTTTTATCCATTAGATGCTATGGATATGATATGATTTTTTTTTAATTTTAATGATGACTAAATAGAGATACTAGATATTTGGTGGATATTATTGAGCATTGAAACAAAGTTAACTATTCACTTTTCTTAGATATAAGGAAACAAGTTAATATCTCAAGAAAGAGAAGTAGCCAACAAATTATTTTAGATAACCAAATTTTGTCTACACATAAAAATGTAATTATACATCAAAATCTTTAGATTCTATTAACAAAAATTAAATCAATATATTTAAAATCTTCAGATTGTGTTAACAAAAACTAAACCAATATCTATAAAAATTATAATTTTCTTTTTTATTTTAATAAAACAAAATTAATAAATTATCTTAAAATTCATATTAGATAACCAAATTTTGTTTACATATGTATAAGTAATTGTGCATACAAATATTAAGATTGTATTAATAAAAATTAAATCAATATATTTAAATTGTATTAATAGAAATTAAATCAATATATCTAAAATCTTGATATTGTATTAATAAAAACTAAACCAAGTGAATTGGATCTAGTCTCTGTGATTGTGGGATGAAGTGTAAGTAACAGGTTAAGCTTATTTTTGGATTTGAGAAAAGAGAAACCCACACAAACTTTTGGATTTGATTATTTATCCCCACTCCATGCCTTGTCCTAAGTACCTTTACCTTAGGACTCATTGAAACAAGCATTTTTAAGCAGCTAAAATCATCCAATAAAGAATCAATAAAATGATAATTTATATTATTCAAATTGTAATTTTAAATATTTAAAGTTTTCAAATAAATCCAAAATCACAATTTTACATAAAATTAAAAATAAAAACCCATCAAAATAACATGATGATATGAAAACTCCATATATTAAATTAACGAATAAAGTAATATCATAGGTGTGACATGTGGTCCATGCTGTAATACTTATCGTCGTTTTAACGTACAACGTTCAAAAGTCTAACGATGGACATATTAGAGACTGCATTGAATGTCATGAAGAAAAGGTGTATCATGTCACAGTGTGATAAAGCGGTGTTGATGTTACATGTTAACCATTTACACATACACATTGGAGTTTGCATTGAATGTTACTTAACTTTATTAAAAAAATAATTTATATATTTTTATAAAAAGGGATATGAAATAAATAGTTAATCTATTTTTAAAAGAAAAAGATATTAACTTATTTGATTATTAAAATGTAAGGAAAGGGATCTTTTAGTTTTTTTTTGGATTTGAATTTGTGATTTTTTAGAAGGAAACACAAGTTCTTAACGATATGTTTATAGGTGTTTTTTAGGGTAATCCAACGAGAAAGATTGAGTGAGAATCTGACCTTATCTTGAGACTGATGGTAGTAGTAAATATTATTTCTATAGTATCTATTGAAATTTTTAATTTGATGTAAAATTATAATTTCAATAATTTCAAATTATGATCTTAAATTAATTTTAAAATTGTGAATCTACTTAAATATTTAAAATTACAGTTTGAATAATACAAACTAGCATTTCATTAATTTTTCATTGAATGATTCATATCAAACATCTATTATTACATGTCACATTAACACTACTTTATCACATTACAATGTCTTCATAACCATTTCTTCATGTGACTTTTTAGGAAGAAACATAAGTTCTTAACCATATGTTCATAGGTGCCCTTTAGGGTAATCTAGCGTTGAGTGAGGCTCTAACCTTAGGGTTAATGGTAGTAGTAGATATTATTTTTATGGTAAAATTTTAATTTGATGTAAACTGGAATTTCAATAATTTCAAATTATGATCTTAAATTAATTTTAAAATTGTGAATCTATCTAAATATTTAAAATTGCAATTTGAATAATACAAACTAGCATTTCATTAATTTTTCATTGAATGATTGGTATCAAACATCTATTATTACATGTCACATTAACACTATTTTATCACAATACAATGCCTTCATAACCTTTTCTTCATGTGACTTTTTAGGAGGAAACACAAGTTCTTAACCATATGTTCATAGGTGCCCTTTAGAGTAATCTAACCAACCAGTTGAGTTAAACTTTGACCTTGGGACTGATGGTAGTAGTAGATATTATTTCTATAGTACCCATTGAAATTTTTAATTTGATGTAAAACTGTAATTTCAATAATTTCAAATTATGATCTTAAATTAATTTTAAAATTGTGAATCTACCTAAATATTTAAAATTGCAATTTGAATAATACAAACTAGAATTTCATTAATTTTTAATTGAATGATTGGTATCAAACATCTATTATTACATGTCACATTAACACTATTTTATCAAATTACAATGTCTTCATAACCTTTTCTTCATGTGACCTCTTAGGAGGAAACACAAGTTCTTAACCATATGTTCATAGGTGCCCTTTAAGGTAATCCGGCCAACGGTTGAGTGAGACTTTGACCTTGGAGCTGATGGTAGTAGTAGATATTATTTCTATAGTACCCATTGAAATTTTTAATTTGATGTAAAATTGTAATTTCAATAATTTCAAATTATGATCTTAAATTAATTTTAAAATTGTGAATCTACCTAAATAATTAAAATTGCAATTTGAATAATACAAACTAGCATTTCATTAAGTTTTCATTGAATGATTGGTATCAAACATCTATTATTACATATCACATTAACATTACTTTATCATATTACAATGTCTTCGTAACCTTTTCTTCATCTTAAATGATCTTTATCTTTTTGAAGAGTTTAATTAAATTGTAAATTTATATTTTTAAATGAATCATATTTAAAATAAAAATTTATAATTTTATTAATTTAAAATTATATTTTATTTATTAAAAAAATTTAATAGATGAAAATTGAAAATTTTAATAAAATTTTTAAAAATATATAAAATTTTAATTATATTTAAAAAAAATATTTAATTGCTCTTATGGTGTAGAACAGTGGGTGAGTTGGTGATGAAATGTATTGTTAAGGTATTCCTTTTATGTGAAGTCACATGTTTGAAACTTTAGACTATGGAGATTGGTTAGCTGTTCTAAGAAATGGTTTTTTCCTCCAATATAAATTTACACTAATCACTATTTTTTGTTGTTCAGAATTCGTTTCTGAATGCAGAGCACGCTGAAAAACTCCCAAGATACTAAGATTCTACAAAAATAATCACTTAAATCTAAGAGTCCAACTATTTCTCAGATTTTAAATAAATATCCCCAGAAAATATTTTCATTTCCTAAAATCTTTAACCTTAACCTTACAATATGTATGATTCCAGAACTAATCACTGATTTCACCAATAAAAAAAAATAATTTATTTTAAATATTATTTTGTAAGCACATCCATGGAAACCTTGCAGCAGACTTCTCTGCAGTCAGGGCTTTTTCTCTGCCGTGTAGATATATTTGTGTCAGAGAGAAAATGAATTAAACGCCTCACGTAGACGAATGAAACCGCTCGCTCACAATGGGGCCACGTTTAGCTCTTTGAACGACCATAAGAAGGGTGAAGAAAGCTTAAAATATGGCGAAGGAACAAGTAGAGATGTCCAGTCTGGCCGGAGAAGGAGAAGACTCGCCTGGAGAAAAGATGCAGCGCAGGATGACAGATTCCTTCAATAAACCAAATAAGCTCATCAGGAAAAGCAGAGGAGACGGGAAGGAGAAGGATGATCGTTCGAAAGTTTCAGATGTGCCATCAATATGGAAACTTTTCCAGTATGCCGATTCAACTGATCTGTGGCTTATGGTGTTTGGCACTTTAGGAACCGTTGGAGATGGAATGTCCCTGCCCGCGGTGATGTTTATATTCAGTAATTTGATAAACACAATAGGAAATGGTCCATCTGGAAGCGATTTCATTCATGATGTCGACAAGGTAACAGAATTATTTAAAAGCTCAAACGCTATGCTACCCATTTCCCAGGTAGATTGCAATGGATTAATGGCGACAGCTCCGTGTTTGTCAATTTTGCAGTATTGTTTATATATCGTGTATTTATCAATCGGTGTGTGGTTTGCCGCGTTTCTAGGTGGGTATAACTACTCCTTTCATTCGCCCCTTCCAGATCGTTGATGATATTACCATCAATATTGAATCTGAATGTGAGTGATGTTTTGATTGATCAGAGGCGTTCTGTTGGACGATCACTGGAGAAAGGCAAGTATCTCGGATGCGTACAAAATATTTGAAAGCGGTATTGAGGCAGGACGAGGGATTCTTCGACACCCAAGGCACAACTACTTCAGAAGTAGTTACAAGCGTTTCTAATGATACTCTCGTTATACAGGATGTTTTCAGCGAGAAGGTATTACCCTAATTAAAGTATTCACTGATGCATTCCAATACTTTCGTTTTGATTTCTAAGCAATCTAGAAACTAGTCCTGGAAATGGCGACAACAATTCTAATTCTGTTTGCACATTGTCCATCTTCAGTTACCCAATTTCATGATGAACTTATCTTACTTCGTCACTAGTTATTTTGTGGCATTCTATCTGACATGGAGATTGGCAATAGTGGCGTTTCCTTTGGTGATCTTGCTGATAATTCCCGGAATATTGTATGGCCGAATTCTGGCGGGGATTTCTAACAAGTTAAATGAAGCTTATAATGTAGCCGGTAATATTGCAGAGCAGGCTTTTTCAACGATTAGAACAGTTTTTTCTTTCGTTGGAGAGGAGAGGACAATGACTAAGTTCTCAGACGAGCTTAATGGAACTGTAAATCTTGGACTCAAACAAGGTCTTGTGAAAGGCATGGCAATAGGAAGCATAGGAGGAATTACATTCTGTATCTGCTCTTTTACCTATTGGTATGGTAGTAGATTGGTTATGTATCAAGGAGTAAGCGGAGGAAACATTATCGTGACTGGAATGTGCTTAATTTCGGGTGGATTGTAAGCTTTCTCACTCTCCATTTCTCTCTTTTAATCACTTTCTTCTCAAGCTCTATCAAAATTTCTGGAATAATTGATGTGTTTGCAGAGGTCTGGGCACTGCGCTTCCGAATCTCAGATACTTTTCAGAAGCCCGCGTCGCTTGTAAACGGATCTTTGAGATGATTGACAGAGTACCCATCATTGATTCGGAAGATCCAAAAGGAAAAATATTGCAAGAGGTCAGCGGTGAAGTTGAATTTAGAAACGTTGAATTTGCATATCCATCTCGACCAGAGTCCAAGATATTTCACAATTTCTGTCTAACCATTCCCGCAAGCAAGACAGTTGCGTTGGTGGGAGGAAGCGGGTCAGGGAAGTCTACAGCTGTCGCGTTAATAGAGAGGTTCTATGATCCGCTGGCTGGAGAGATTCTGCTTGATGGAGTGAATATTAAAGCGCTACAACTTAAATGGTTGCGTTCCCAAATCGGATTAGTAAGTCAAGAACCTGAACTCTTTGCGACATCGATCAAGGAGAACATCTTGTTTGGAAAGGAGGGAGCCAGCATGGACCAGGTTATTGCTGCCGCCAAGTCTTCCCATGCTCACAAATTCATCACTCAGCTACCAGATGGTTATGACACGAAGGTAAGATTTCTTTTTCTTTTCTCCAGCTCCATCTCTAGAAAGTGCAAACAATTTCAGAAGTTTCGTTTGATCTGTGAAATACAGGTGGGCCAGCGTGGAGTGCAGATGTCGGGAGGGCAAAAGCAACGTATAGCGATTGCAAGAGCTATTATCAAAGATCCTCGATTACTTCTACTGGATGAGGCCACTAGTGCTTTAGATGCCGGCTCGGAGAAGATCGTTCAGGAGGCTTTAGACCAAGCTTCAGTCGGCCGCACAACTGTTATAGTCGCTCATCGTCTCTCCACTATCCGCAAGGTGGACATGATTGCTGTAGTTCAAGCGGGTGAGGTGATCGAGACGGGCCCCCATGAAGATCTGATAAATAGACCCAACGGAGCATACGCTACTTTGGTGCAACTGCAACAGGCCGTAGCAGATGAGAAAGCAGAAGGCCGCAATAGGAGTTGTAGCTTAGTAAGTAGATCCAGTTCTAATCTATCCGTTTCTGTTTATCCAGAAGTGGTGCATGAGGATAAGGTGCCTTCTGCCCCTTCTGCCCCTTCATTCCGTCGACTGTTGCTTTTGAATGCTCCGGAATGGAAGCAGGCTCTACTAGGCTGTTCGGGAGCTTTAGCTTTTGGAGCAGTTCAACCTGTTTTTTCCTTCTTCGCCGGGGCCATGCTATCTGTATTTTTTGTGAAGGACCATGACGAGATCAGATCCAAAATCAGAGAATACTGCCTCATTTTTGTGGGCTTGGGAGTAATCTCCTTCTTAGTAAATGTTTTGCAGCATTACAATTTCGCAGCTATGGGGGAATATCTGACGAAAAGGGTTCGGGAGCGGATGATGTCCAACATCCTTACTTTCGAGGTTGGATGGTTCGATAAAGACGAGAATTCTAGCGGAGCTGTTTGCTCCAGACTCGCGACAGACGCTAATGTGGCAAGTATCTGAACAAAAAGTTTTAATGTTTATATGTGTGATTGTTTAGGTTCACTGGCGTTTGAGGGCTCAACGTCCAGGGTTTCAATTCTATTTAGAGATTTATGATTTGAACGCGGCACAAATTTTGTTTAGAGATTTATGATTTAAACACGGCTCGATAAGGAATGATTTCACTTGCTATTAATGGTAGTGGGCTAATTAGGCAGCAATCCTTTTTTTTTAGTTATTTTTTCTGTAGGTTTTTTTGTGATTCGTTTTTAAATTTTTAGTTAATCTAGAATTTTGATTGATTTTCTGAGTATCTGGATTGGTTTAAAATGGGATAAAACTTCTATGACAAGGTTCTGAAATGCATGAAACTTTGATCAATGTGAAACTCAAACTATCCTGAAAATTTGACTGGATTCAAGTTCATTTTTTTTTGCCTGAAAAGCAAAACTACTTAAAAAAAATTAGTTCTATTACTAGTTCCTAATAGAAGATTACTCCCTAGTTATCCTACTCCATTAACCATGAGACATGACTTAAAAAAAATTGTCTGTGATTGTGTTGTGCTACAATCTTCCAATGATTAGTATGTGCTGTTTGTGGTACAGGTGAGATCTCTGGTTGGTGATCGTATATCGCTAATTGTACAAACTGTGTTCGCTGTGGCAGTAGCCTTCACAATGGGTTTGATTATATCATGGCGTCTTGCAATTATAATGATGGCAGCGCAACCCCTCACAGTATTTTGTTTCTACACCAGAAAGGTTCTCCTCAAGACCATGTCTGACAAGGCTCTCAGAGCTCAAGATCAGGGCAGTCAACTTGCGGCAGAGGCTGTCGCTAACCATCGTACTATCAGCACATTCTCTTCACAAGAGAAAATTCTATTTCTTTTCGAAAAATCTCAAGAGGACCCACACAGAAACAGTATCAAACAAGCTTGGATTGCAGGAATAGTGCTGGGATCATCACAATGTATCAATCTGGCCAATTGGGCCCTCGATTATTGGTATGGGGGGCACCTTCTTTACAAAGGTTGTATCACCGCCAAATCTCTTTTCCAAACCTTCTACATTCTGGTGAGTACCGGACGAGTGATAGCAGACGCAGGAAGTATGAGCAACGACATTGCTAAAGGTTCTGATGCAGTCAAATCCGTGTTCTGCATCCTGGATAGAGAAAGCGGCGTAAACCCAGACGACGATGAGGGCGAGAGGCCGGAAAAGATAGAAGGAGATGTGAATTTGAGAAATGTGGACTTCGCTTACCCATCTCGTCCAGATGTGATCATCTTCAAGAACTTCTGCTTGAGGATAAAAGCAGGCACCACCATGGCTCTCGTTGGACAAAGCGGTTCAGGAAAGTCGACCATCATTGGACTGATCGAAAGATTCTATGACCCGCAAAAAGGGACGGTGGGGATCGATGGCAGGGATATCAGGACATTCAATCTGAGGAGTCTGAGAAAACATATAGCTCTGGTCGGTCAGGAGCCCACCCTGTTCGTAGGGAGCATTCGAGACAATATCCTCTACGGAAAAGAGAATGCAAGCGAGGCGGAGATGATCGAAGCTGCAAAGGCTGCCAATGCCCACGACTTCATCAGGTAAATACTGCAATTGAAATGGATTGTTTATATGCATTATATTAAGATTCGGTGAAATTAACTTTGGATTTGTGCAGCTCTTTGGAGGAGGGATACCAAACAAACTGCGGAGACAGAGGAGTGCAACTATCGGGAGGGCAAAAGCAGAGGATTGCGATAGCAAGGGCGATCATAAAGAATCCGAGCATATTATTGCTGGACGAGGCAACGAGCGCATTGGACAGCCAGTCCGAGAAGATCGTTCAGGGGGCACTGGACAGAATTATGGTGGGTAGAACGAGTATTGTGATAGCTCATCGGCTTGCTACGATTCAGAATGCAGATTCCATTGCTGTGATTCAAGAAGGGAAAGTCATAGAGCAGGGAAGTCATTCATATCTGATGAGCAAAGGAGATGGCAATCCGTATTATTCTCTGGTCAATACGGAGCCACGCCACCAATAAATTTTAATCCGAGAACCTTTCCAACTGGCCCACTCAATAATCTTAGTCACAGTATCGAAAAAAATTAGGCACCCAATAAATTTTAATCCGAGAACCTTTCCACCTGGCCGACTCAGTAATCTTAGTCACAGCATCGCAAAAATTGGGGACCCGTCAGAAATCTAGCAGAGTGATCAGTTTCGTACTCCGAACCTCACTTAAATCATTGGCCAGGTTTTGGCAGTAAACCCGTCTTCAATATTTTGGATAAGCCTTCCTGAAACTTATATTTTCAATGTTTTAAACCAAATTTCTAATAAATGCATGTGGAAGGAAGTTTGAAGCAGAAGAGGTCCGTTGAGTTGGGTTAACATGAAATATGGATTTAGTCTTGAAATTTGATATTTTTTTAAAAAATATATGATGGTATTACTGGTTGCAATTCATAAATATATATTGTATATATTTAATTATTTAATAAAACTATGTTATAACTGTGTTATCGTATGTTATCGTTTAAAAAATAAAAATGTTGTTTAGCTGTTTTAAATCATTATTTTTTGTTGTTTAAAATTTAATTTTGAATAGAGAAATGGATTCAGTATGCTGAAAAATTCTAAAGACATTCTAATTAAACAAAAATAATCACTTAAATTTATAGATTTAACAATTTCTTATCAAATTTTAGATAAATATCTCCTTAAAAAATAGCCGAAAAACATTCATTCAATAAATAAACATAATTCTCTCATATACTAAAAAACTTCGAGAAAATGAAAAAGCTCTCATCCAAATTCCTGGCTTTGAAATATGACTTTAGTTCATCAAAATGTGGACTAGGTCTTAACAAACAAATACTACAAAAATAAATAGTATTTACAAGAAAAAAAATTATCACTTATTACCATGAGTAAGATTACTTCCAGAGGCAACTCTATATGCAACTAGATCTTGTAATTTAATTTCTTAAATAAAAAAATAAATAAAATATTAAAATAATCAATATTAATATTTTCAAAATAACTATTTAAATGTTTTTCAAATTTCAATTTTAAATAAATTTATTTTCATACTCTATAGAATCCACTTCGTATCAGCGACGCAGCGGAAAAACCAAAACCAACTGTATTCTTACAAAATTAGGTATTTCTATAATGTGGCTGATTCTAGTTACTCTGCTTACAGCACGCTACTTAGTAATTGTTTTAGGCTACTTAGTTATTTCTATAATGTGGCTGATTCTAGTTACTCTGCTTACAGCAGGTTACTTAGTAATTGTTTTAAGAGTAAGTTAATTTGGAAGCCTAAATCGGATTAGATTTTCAGGGGTAGTATGACTTTTGCATGGATCAAAGTTCCATGCATTTCAGAATCTTAATCAAGGGGTTTTGCCTCATTTTAAATCAACTCAAATGTTCAGAAAATCTCGAGAAATTAAAATGCGGGCAGCAGTAAGACCTACCAAAATGGTAACTAGCAAGGAAAGATTGCTCCCGAGTTAGTCCACTCCATGATTTTGAGTGATTTTTTTTTCCAAGTTATTTGTAATGTTAAGTGGGGATTGGTATTAATATTATTTTTTTAAATAAAATTTATTTTCAAATTTCTTTAATGGGATATTTATTTTTTAAATTCAAGAATGGTTATTAAGGTGCTTAATTTTGGGTTTGGGAATCCACGATCATACAAAGTCACTAGATAGCAAAAGACAATTANTAATCTTAGTCACAGCATCGCAAAAATTGGGGACCCGTCAGAAATCTAGCAGAGTGATCAGTTTCGTACTCCGAACCTCACTTAAATCATTGGCCAGGTTTTGGTAGTAAACCCGTCTTCAATATTTTGGATAAGCCTTCCTTTATATTTTCAATGTTTTAAACCAAATTTCTAATAAATGCATGTGGAAGGAAGTTTGAAGCAGAAGAGGTCCGTTGAGTTAGGGTTAACATGAAATATGGATTTAGCCTTGAAATTTGATATAGGTTTTTTTTAAATATATGATGGTATTATTGGTTGCAATTCATAAATATATATATATTGTATATATTTAATTATTTAATCAAAACTATGTTATAACTGTGTTATTATAATTTTAAGTTTAAAAAATAAAGATGTTGTTTAACTGTTTTAAATTATTATTTTTTGTTGTTTAAAATTTAATTTTGAATGGAGAAATAAATTCAGCATGTTGAAAAACTTTGGAGGCAGAGACATTTTAATTAAACAGAAATAATCACTTAAATTTATAAATTTAACAATTTCCTATCAAATTTTAGACAAATATCCCCTTAAAAAATAACAAAAAAACATTTATTCAGTAAATAAACATAATTCTTTCATGTACTAAAAAACTTCGAGAAAATGAAGAAAATGCTTGCATAAGAATTAAAAAAGCTCTCATCCAAATTCCTGGCTTTCAAATATGACATTAGTTCATCAAAATGTGGGCTAGGTCCTAACAAACTAATACTACAAAAATAAATAGTATTTAAAGAAAAAAATTATCACTTATTACCATGACTAAGATTACTTCCAGTGGCAACTCTATATGCAACTAGATCTTACAATTATTGTAATTTAATTTCTTAAATAAAAAATAAATAAAATATCAAAATAATCAATATTAATATTTTCAAAATAACTATTAAAATGTTTTTCAAATTTCAATTTTAAATAAATTTATTTTCATACTTTATAGAATCCACTTCGTATCAGCCACGCAGCGGAAAAACCAAAACCAACTGTATTCTTACAAAATTAGGTATTTCTATAATGTGGCTGATTCTAGTTACTCTGCTTACAGCACGCTACTTAGTAATTGTTTTAGGCTACTTAGTTATTTCTATAATGTGGCTGATTCTAGTTACTTTGCTTACAGCAGGTTACTTAGTAATTGTTTTAAGAGTAAGTTAATTTGGGAGCTTGAATAGGATTAGATTTTCAGGGGTAGTTTGACTTTTGCATGGATCAAAGTTTCATGCATTTCAGAATCTTAATCAAGGGGTTTTGCCACATTTTAAAGCAACCCAAATGTTCAAAAAATCTCGAGAAATTGAAAAGCGGGTAGCAGTAAGACCTACCAAAAAGGTAACTAGCAAGGAAAGATTGCTCCCGAGTTAGTCCACTCCATGATTTTGAGTGATTTTTTTTTCCAAGTTATTTGTAATGTTAAGTAGGGATTGGTATTAATATTATTTTTTTAAATAAAATTTATTTTCAAATTTCTTTAATGGGATATTTATTTTTTAAATTCAAGAATGGTTATTAAGGTGCTTAATTTTGGGTTTGGGAATCCACGATCATACAAAGTCATTAGATAGCAAAAGACAATTAAAAGGTGTAATTGTATAAGTATGAAGAGGGATTCCCACTCTAACTCTAAGTGAGTCTGGAAAACTTGAAAGGGACGTTGAGGGGGGGAACTCGCCACGAGAAGGTGCAGTTGAAAGGAAAAGGAAGCAAAGGTGTTGGAAGGTCCGAAAGGACAAACCCAAAATGGTGGTCGGGGCAGATGTTACGCTTGATGAAATCTCGGATATGCTCGGCAAGACAGTTGTTGGTCGTTTTTGTAGAAAGATGGTTTCCATGCCATCTCTAAAAAATGGTTGGACACGAACTGGGTTGGATTTCTCAGGTATTGTCCTGAGTTTCATACATTGGTCAGAGGCTGGCTTAGTTTTAAATTTCAGTCTAATGCCGATATGATGAAAATCCTTAACATATAGTGGGCATGGGGCCCTTAGGGCATGATTCTTAAAGAATGGGTTGTCACATTTGATCATACAAGGGATTCATTGGCCCCCTCCAAAGTTTGTGTTATACTCCCTAACATGCCAATGGTGTTCTGGGAAGACGTTGTTATGGAATCAATTGGCAACAAAATCAATTGCTTTGTTTTCTGCGAGCCTGGATGGAAGGAGAAGACGGATCGTCGATGGGCCTGGCTCCAAGTGGAGGTGGACATCAGAGACGATTTACTAGACGAAATTGAACTAGTTTGGAAGGATTTCTTCTAGGTCAAGAGGATCGACTATCGGAGGGTCCTATTTCGATGCTTTGGGTACCACAAGGTGGGACACTTACAAGCACATTGTCATCGACCACTTTCCTCCTTTCCACCATTTCAACAGACTTGGAAACAAAAGGCAAGATTTAAAGGTTCAAGCTCCCACTCACACTAGGAAGTGGTCGGGGACACCCAGTTGTGGATTCCCCCTAAGTTTTCTCTTCTCTTTTCAAGTCTCCTAATGCAGGTAAGGTTTCTGACTCATCTCTTTCTAATTTTGCTCCTTCTTCGAATGGTAGATGCAAGTCTTCGGCCACCCATGTCTCTTCTTCAAAGAATTTTAGGGTCAAATCTTATCTAAATTCCTCTCCTTCTAAAAAGGTTTCTTCCCCCATCCCTTTCCCTCCCTCTCATTGTCCACGTGCCCCCTCCTCCTCCCCTCTTCTTTGTTCCCCCTTATCTCCATCCTTTCTTCGTCCCCCTCCTCTAAATCTAATAGTCACAGAGATTTGTTGGTTTTAGAATATTCTTATTAAGTCCTCCTACCTTATGTGCTCCCGAGTTAAGAATCACTCTGAAGAGATGTACCATGGAGGTTTAGGTTTCGAAAAAAGCGGGGTGGTGCATGCGTGCAAAAAATGTCATCTTTCTTTAGAAAAGTTACAGGTGGTTAAAGAAATAAGAAGTGGAAAACAATCAACAATCACTCGGGCCCTTAGAGCAAGGAAGGCCCAAGGAAAGGTGACTTAATGATTATTCCATCCCTTAATGTGAGGGGAGTGGGGGGAAGCTCCAAACAAAATTCCCTAAAACGATTGATTTCTTCAAGTAGGCCAGATGTCATTATTTTGTAAGAAACTATGTGTAATGGGGAGACAGTTGTTGAGATCCTTAGGCCCTGGTTAAAGGACTGGGATTTTTTCTCCTGTGACTCGAAGGGGCTCTCTAGAGCGCTTTTGTCTACTTGGAGCCCAAATTTTAAAGCTCTTTCCTCATATTTTATTCCCTCTAGAATTGTTTTTAATTTGTAGGACTCCAATTATAGTATCACCTTTAGAATCATCAATTTGTATGGTCCTTATGCCAATCAAATCCATTTTTTGACCGACCTGAGGAGCAGTGGCTTTCTTTCTGCTCATAATCTTATCATTGGCAGGAATATGAATTTTACCCTATCGATGGAAGAGGTATGGGGAGAAAACCATCGGGTTGACCCAAAGGAAAGGTCATTCTCCCCTTGGATAGAACCCAAACATCTGATCCACTTTCCTCCTCCAAAGATATCCCAAACGCATAGGAATGGAAGAAAGGGGCCTTCATTGTTTTCCAAACATTTGGATCATTTCTTAATCTCCAAGGACCTATCTGTTGACCAATGGGTTCTCAAATATAAAGTGCTTATGGGAGGAATATCGGATCATATGACAATGATGATTGAAGTTGCTTCAAAAATCCCTAAACCCCCTACCCCATTTAAATTGAATCACAGATGGCTTCTCGATGAAGAATACAAATGTTTGATCCATGCAACCTGGAGACCCCTAGTTGACAACTTGGAGAGTTCATATATGGGTGAGTGCAAGCTAATGATGGTCTCTCATGCGCGTTAGTGGCAATGCAAACATGGAAAAACAACAATATGTTAACTTGGATGGATTATTCAAGGTATTTTTACGATGAATTTGAACATAGTGTAAAAATATGAAACATAGAAAATTGAATTAGCTTTCTAAATATACAAGTTTTATTCATAGAAATTGTGAATAACTACGTGTTTTTTTTATTTTTTCTAACAATAGTATGTTATTTTTCCGACAAACTATTTTTCCATTCATGCAGGTGTTGAGTACCTTAATGATGGAATTTCATTCCAAAAACTTGTATAATTGTAGAGAACCCATTGTTCTAGTGTGGTGTATTTTTTTTAAATTTATAATATTAATTTTATATTTTTTAAAAAATATGAAAGTCAATTTATCCTTGAAATTGCAATGCCTTCCTTTCATGCAGGCTACCAGGGTCTTAAGATGATAAAAAAAAATTATTTTTCTTTTTTAATATCGTAAATATCGGTCTCTTCTAGTGCAGTGTATAACTCATTTTAGAAATAGTTAAGCTGGCAAAAAGTTATAGCATAAATAAAATAGGTATGTATTCTAGGATTTTGATATATGTGAAGACAAAAATAGATTAAAAATAGTAAATAATCTTAATTTTTTTTAAATATATATATTTGAAATCTGCATAGCCGACTCTACCTATTTATGTAGTTTCATAAACAACTAATTTTTTTATCCTATAGAAAAATAATGTCAAAAATAGAGATATAGAGAGGTATTCATAAAAATGGAGATTTTTATCTATTCGCACACTGAACCACTAGGTTTTTCATCCTGAACTTAAATCTGAGGAAACCAACTTAGCAAACATGTATGCTAGATTTTTCACTCCCGCCTAAAAAAAAATGAAATGCAAATAATGTGCACGCACTTTAAGAACACGCATGTGTTCCTAAAGCATGTGTGCATTCCTAAATCCCATGCATGTTCCTAAAAT
>JASDQU010736145.1:86525-124680 GCA_032191745.1 Picea mariana | reverse complement strand
GGGGGGGGGGGATAGAGAGATGTATTTCATATTAATAGTAACACACATGTGTTCATGTTAATAGTAACACACATGTGTCCATGTTCCTAATTATGTGTGCACTTGAATGTGAGCTCATTCCTAAATTTCACACGTTATTTTTATTTCAATTTCTTTTAGGAACATGCGCATGTTTTTTAACACATGTATCTCAGGAATGCATACGAATTCATAAATAATCCAAGTTAGCAAGTGTGTGTGGCATTTATGTGAGTACCAAGGATACAGGATTAAGAACGCATGCACATTTCTAGGAACATGCACGTGTTCCTATGTCTGTAGGTTCCTTCGCACCCCATTGTCACTTTTTTGTCCATCGACTTCGTGCACTCCCCTATTTGTTTCAATTGGCGGAGAATATGACCAGAGTCAAAAAGGAATCTATTGCATGGGTCAAATATCATAACGCAAAGGAAAAGGAGATTATTTCCAATGTGGAAGCTAATATTGGATACTTTTTTATAGCCAATGTGAACTCCTCTCTCTCAAGTGAGGAGGAAAAAAATCTAAGTGACCTTATGGAAAAAAGGAAAGAATTATTGGATGAAGAGGAGGTGCATTGGTGTTTAAAAGGTAGAGTAGTGTCGCTAAAGGAAGGTGATGAAAAGATGAAATTTTTTCATGATTTCGCAAATCAAAGAAGAATCATAAATTAAAGACTCAAATGGCTCTCGAGTTTCTTATTTTGAAGGAATTGTTAAGGCAAGAATTGATTATTATGCTTCACTTTTCAGAATTCCATCTGGATGTCCCATATCTGAAATACTCAAGGTGGAAAAAAATTTCCCTAGATTCATTAATGAGGACCTAAATGCATCCCTCCAAGAAGACATATTTGAAAAGGAGATATTGTCTACTCTCTCTACCTTTCAGAAGTTTAAAATCCCTGGTCTAAATGGCTTCTCTATAGATATTTTCCTTGGTTTTTCCGGCCTCATAAATCTTGATAATATAAAAGTTGTCTTTGAATCTCAAAGAATGGGGAAATTTTTGGGTTCCCTTAGTAAAATGTTCCTAGTCCTTATTCCCAAGAAGAAATCATCGGAGATCTTCGACGACTATCATCCTATATCATGTTGTAATCTTTTTTACAAGATTATTTCCAAAATCATCGCTAATCATCTCAAACCTACCCTTGGTGAGCTTATATTTGAGGATCAATTCTTCTTCCTCTTTAAAAGACAAATCCATGATGTGGTTTCACTCACCCAAGAAGCTCTCCACTCCATTAAAACCAAGAAATTTCCTACTCTGGTGATCAAACTTGATTTTTCTAAAGCATATGACAGAGAAAAATAGACCTTTATCCGCCTCACTCTGATTTAAATAAGGATGAACCTGCCCACAGTGAACTGGATAATGTCTTGCATAGAATCTCCCTCTTTCACTATTTTAATCAATGACTCACATTTACCTTATTTTATCTCCTCTACAGGGATTCGCTAGGGCTATCCCCTATCTCCTTTCCTATTTCTTTTAATAGTAGAGGGTCTCAGTAGGCTGGTAAAACAAGGCCAAAGTGAAGGAGTCTTGAAAGGTCTCAATATCTCCACAACTGAAGTTTTGTCTCATCTTCTTTTTGTTGACGATGTAATTCTCTTCGGTGCAAGTTATTTGCATGAATTTTTAGCTCCTAAAAAGGTGTTGGATGTTTTTTGTGAATCTTCAAGAATGAAAATCAATTATTTTAAATCAACATTGTACACTCATGTTATCCTAGCAGAGGTATTGGCTTAAGTGGATGTTATAAATCCATTCTCAAGGAAAGAAATAGATGAAGGCTTTAAATACTTGGCTTTCAATTTGAAACCGAAATCATATGGATATGGTGACTAGCTCTAGATGGTGAAAAAAATACAAGACAGATTAATGAATTGGGCACATAGATGGTTATCCAAAGGAGGAAGACTTGTGTTTTTCAATTCATTTTTAAGTAGTATCATATTCTACTAGGACACAATCGGCATAATTCTTAGTGGCATCCTTATCAAGATCAATAAAATATGCTTTCACTTTATATGGAATGGTAAGAGAGAATCTGGGGGCAACCCCTTAGTCAAGTGGAATCGATTAGCCAATTCCTAAGGATATGGGGGGATGGGTTATCAAAAATCTAAAATGTTTCTGCAATTCCTTAGCTACCAAAATAATGTGGTGTTTGAACCACAATAACATGATATGGGGGAGGGTTATTAAATCCAAGTATCTCGGTATCAAATCGATTGAATATTGGATCAGATCTTTCATCAAATTAGGTATAAATAGTTCAGTTGGGTGGAAAGCAATGGTGGAAGATTTCCCAATAATTGGTAAATGTTTAGTATGGAAGATAGGAAATAGTAAGAGAGTGTGAATAGGAGAAGACCCATGGGCCAATGACGGTAGAGAATTTAAACTCTCCAAAAAATGTCTTTCTTTCTTACATGAATAGGGTATATATTCCATTTGGGATGCAAGCTTAGCAAAAGGATTATTCCTTGGAAGATCCTTATGGAAATCAGTGGAGGATCTGGGATTGGCATGGAATATGATTGAATAATGGAACAAATATACTGAAAGGATACATGAAATATTTATTGTTCTTAAGGAGGAGGAGGACACTCTAGTTTGGGCCAAAAATGAACAAACAGGTAATTAATCTTTAATATTGGGGTACCTCGACTTAATGGAAAATGTGTTTGAATGAGAAAAAAATTGGTGGTGGGCATATGTGTGGAAACCCCATGCCCCTCTGAAAACAAAGATCTTTGTTTGGTTGGATTTAGAAAATAAGACTCTAACTTGGGACAACAGTTTAAAATGGGGATGGATTGGCCCCAACAGATGTTCATTGTGCAAAAAGAGCTTGAATATGTAAATCATTAGTTTTCTTCATGTTAGTATTCACAAAAATTTAGTGCAGAAGTGGAAAGGATCATCTCAGGGATCGACCCCATGCTCATGGTATCACTGCATGATTGGATCAAAGAGTGGAAAGAGAACCTTGGAGCTCATTATTTTATTTATTTTCCTCTCTTTGGGGTTTACTTTATATGGTGGCCTTGCAATGAAATCATATTCCAAGATAAATATATTTTGCCTCCCACAACTGTTGTGCTTGTAGTTAAGGTTTCAACAGATTTCGAATGTGCAACAAAAGTTGCAAACCCCATAGCTGCTATAAATCTACATATCAACAAGAAAACCTTGAGGGTTTTTTCGATAGAGCATGTTAGGGGCATCCTCCAAAATGTGGGAAAAGCGTAGTTCTATGCATATATGACACTCATTTATTCAAAATTAGATACACTCTAGGAGGACGAACCAACCCCAAAGAATATATTTCAACACTTTGAATTCTGATGGCCCACGTTACCTCTTTGAATCTAAGGAAAATTCAAATTTTCGGAGACTCCAAATCGGTAGTAGAGTGAGCGAAAGGAAAAAATCGGTTGCAGGTTCAGAGAACCCAGAAATTAATGGAGTAGATCATATATTTCCTCTCTTCTATGGAATGGTTCTCTATATCTCACTTCCCCATATCTCTCAACACCCAGGAAGATGAACTTTCTAAGGAAGCGTTGGAGTTGGACAAGGGCCCCTTTATTGTCCAAGAATTTTTTAATGGGCACTTGATGGAAGAAATGAATTTTTGTTTGTAATTATACCCTTTTTTTGGTTTCCATTCTATGATAGAACAAAGAAGGACTTGTGAATTTTTGTTTTTATGAAAGTTTAAGTTATATTGAAGGAATTTTTTACTAAGGATTAGTTCAGTACCAAAAGTAATGACAACCTATAGTGAGACCGAACAATGTATATTCTCCTTTGACGATGAGTATAATGTTTTTATCTACTGGAAAAAAAATTATGAAGAGGGATAATTTGTCAAATCAGTTTTCTCCTTCAAAGGATATTTAGGTTTTCTCTTTGTTAGGGGTTAATCTTAACTCAGTAAATGGTTACAATATTTTATTTTGGATATATAGTTTATTAAGATACTTTGTCTTAGTACATTGTATTTCATGTAATGAATTTTATTAAAAGTTTGATGCATTTTATTTTAAAGTTCTTACAGTTATTATTCTTGGTTGAATAGGTCAAGGGTAATGAAGATGTATCTGTGTGGTGGTTGAATTAATCAGGGGTATTGAATATATCTTTGTGTGGTGGTTGAATTAGTTCATGGTAACGAATCTATATTTATTTGGTTTTCCTAGGATTGGATTTCCACATTAACTCCCATTTTTTTATCTATGTATGCTTGCTTGTAAAATAAATTATATTAACATAGTATCATAACCCCCAAATAGACCTAGACTCTCTAGCTAGAGTGATTGTGTTGATATCAATGCTACAAAAATGAAGTTCTTGAAAGAAATAAGAGAAGGGATTCTCATGACTGATAAGAATGTTATTTTTGGAGAATTTATGCATGTTAGTATTAGGGTAAGAGAGCTTTTCCATTTGGTGGGATCTTGTGTTATAACTACCTTCTAGGGTTTATCCTAAGAAGCTCTATAATATGGAAATATTGTGCTCGAAGCTGAGAGATTGAGAAGCATGTAAATATTTAAATATTTTTTTCTTAAAAGAATATAATAACAATGAGCATGTTAAATGTGTGGTGAGATGACCCTAATTTCCCTAGGGTGGAAAATTCTTTCTCCCTCCATATTTTTGATAATAACTTGAATCCATCTCTTCTCACCCATGATAAATCTAAACTCAGTTGTGACAACATTTATCCTACTCTTTTAATCTCCAATAATAATTTCACATTTCCTTCTATCACTAAAAACAACTCCATCCCAAATAATAATATTACACCCAAAAACTCCATTTCCCCGATTATTTCCAACACCATTAACCTGTTCTCTAACAGTTTATCAACCCATAATTTTCCAACAAATATCTCTGACCCCAACCATGTTATTTCTCCCTCAAACCCTCCTCCACGTGGATCCATATCTTATCCTTCGACGATTATTAATTTATCCTCAATGAATCTAGATCCATCTTCCATTTGACTTTTGGAGAATGGCTTCAATTACACTCTTTCTCCCCATCACATTCTAGTGGAACGTATTCTCTGCTCTATTGAATCGGTAACTCTTCATCTTCCACCACATGATGCTGAAGAAATTTGACAAGAGTGTAGTATGTTTCTTCGCCATTCTAAACCTCCTAAACCAAATCTATCAAGAGATGAATTCCAGTCCATCTATCTCCTTAATAATATCCCTGGCGTCAATATTTTAAAAGTTGATAAAGGAAATGATTTTGTTTTCATAATACTTTCGACTACAAATCTAAACTTATTGAACTTCTATCCTCTTCTTCATACAATCCCCTCTCCAAGAACTCAATCAAAACAGTTACCAAACTAATCACTAAGGCCATCAAATATTCTTCCTTGGACCCCAACATCCAGAAACATTTTATTCCTTACAATCCTCAAACCCCTAAGATCTATAGGGAAACCTAAAATTCATAAAAAAGACATCCATCATGCCCTCATTCCCTCATGCCCTTTCTCAATTTCTTATTGATAAGCTTCAATCATTTGTAGGAAAAACTTCCTCTTTTATTAAAGATTCCTCTGATTTTATTCAAAAAAGTCAGCATCTCCACCTTGACGATACTAACATCATGGTGAGTTTCGACATCGTCTCATTATTCACCAAAAATATGGTTCCTAAATCCCTTAACCTTATCTCAAATCTCATTGACCCCAAAATTCTAAACCTTATTGAAATCTTTCTTACCTCTACTTTCTTCACCTTCAAAGGAATTTTCTATGAGAAAATTAAAGATACAACCATGGGGTCCTCCTTATCCCCAGTGGTTGCCAACATTTTCATGGAACATTTCGAAGTTCTATCGCTCTTATAGAAAAAAGACTCACATTGATAGATACCTTCACGCCCAATCTCACCATCACCCAACCCAAAAATATGTTGTTCTGGAAAATTTGGCTACCCGAGCCTATCGAATCTATGCTCCCAAACTCTTCGAGAAAGAAAGATCCCACCTTACCATGACCCTTAAGGCCAATGGGTACTGTAACTCAAAAATTAATAAAGATTTTTTATCCATTCGCCATCCTAAACCCGATAATTCTCCCTCCTCTTCCCCACCCTTCCCTCACATATCTCTTCCCTACATTCAAGGAATCACATACCATATTTCTAAGATTCTAGCCAAAACTAAAAAAAAAAATTAACAGAAACTGGGAAAAATATATTAAAAGTGTGGATAAATCCATTGATTTACAAAAGAGGGGCCATTACAGGCCTTTGAGAAGTAGAGACTATGACATCTGGAGGATTTGAAACAAAAACAATTTTCATGGTGCATCCTCCTTCCCTAACAAAAGTGTTGTGATTGTATTTCACCGAGTACAATCGATAGAAGATACCATTGATACATAATGAGAAACAAAACATGACAGCAAAAAATTTAAAGGGATCAACTACCCGACTCCAATTTGATCTGTTGTTTCTCTAGAATTTCTTTTGTATGAGGCTCATTGAGATCCATAATTTGATTCATTGAGACTGAATTTTCATTTTTGGATGCTCCCTGTTGGCCCTTGACCAAGTTTTGAAGTTACTTGGTCATATTTGACCATTTTTGGGACTTCGACAGCTTGTCGAAGATGGAGCGCTGGACGAAGCAGAGATCAAGTCATCTCAGCCCACTTTTAGGTCCCTTTTGAGTTTTGGGACAATGTAATGGGAAAGCGATGTCGGCCCGTGGGTTTACCCACGTTTAGGCCCACTTTCGTAAAGTATAAATTAACATCTAGGCATCTAGTAGAAGGGGTTTTTTTATCTGTGTGATGTAAGCTACGTGCTAATAGTCTATGTAAGTGTTATGTGCATGACTGTATAAGGTTTACATAGCTAAGTGCAAGCTGTTGTAGAAGTTATAGAAGGCTTTGTGATGTAAGTGCAAGGAAGAAGGATCTAGCGATCTGCACAGATCTTCTGTCCTATGCAAGGAAGGGTTTTTGGTGGATTTGTGCCTGTAATCAATTGGAGACACTAATAAAGAAGAAGAGTTGGTTGACGTAGCCCCAGGGTGGGGGTGAACCACGTAAATCTATGTGTTATGCTTTGTACTTTGACTTGATGTGTTTATCTTTGCTTTGGCTAAGTGCTTTGATATATTTAGATAGGTCTATTTATGCTTTGTGCTTCAATAGATGTATATGAATAGTAGATCTTATATGTATGAAGATGGTTAGTGTTGATCTACTATATCTGACCTGTTTTACTATTTCTAAGTGCTAAATTATCTTAGATCTAAGTGAATACTGTGATGCTCTGTGCTATCTGCGAAGTATAATAAGGGTTGAATATTGATGAATAATCGATTATAAGTGTTATGTAAGCAATATAATCACAAATCTGTGTCCCAGCTAAGGTTGCAGACACCTGAGTCTTGCAACCACCCCTTCCTCTACCTCGGGTGAGACTTCATCTGCTTCACAGGTGTTGCTGAAAGGGCTGGTAGTTAAGGTTTTGTTGGTGCGTTGTTGTAGCGTTGAACCCTAGGTCTACCCATGTGCCAACAAATGGTTCTGTTGTTGGGACCTGAAACTGTGATTGCTGGGAACTGAAGAAGAAGAAGCTTTGTGCAAAGATTCGTCTTGAAACTGTGGAAGCTCTATGCATGGATCTGTGCCCTAGTGCGCAATAATCCACTTGATCTAAAAAGCATTGTGCTAAATAAGGGAGGACAGATCTGAAGAAAAGAAGCAAGATTTGAATGCTTTGTGCTCTAAGAAAGGTAAAAGTGGAAGTTTATGAAGAAAAGAGGTCAAATCTGTAGAAAAGAGGTAAGATCTGTAAGCTATGTGCTCTGATAAAGGTAAGAATAGTCAAAAAAATTTAGATCTAGAAGCTTTGTGCTCTGCAAAAGTAAAATAAGTGAAAAAAAAATTGTTTCTAGAGTATGGATCTAGGTATGTTTGATAGATTCTGTCCTAGCTTGAAAACTAGGGCTCTGATAGATGAAATAAAGATTGATATGAATAGATCTGATAATTACAGTGATAGATATGTTATACCTATGCATAGAAAGAATGTTTGGACTAACAAATGGATGCAGCATCCTAGAAAGAATTTTTTGCAGGCTAGTTACCATGATCCTAGTGCGTAGTACAGAAAAGGTTAGGGATCATTTAAAAGGAAGAGAGGATTAACCCTATGTTTCAGTTGCAGAAGACAGGGACATCTTGCTAAGGAATGCCCTGGTGGAAGATCTAGTTGTCTTTGTTGCAAAGCTTTGGACCATGAAGTATTGGATTTCCCTAGAATGATTGCTAAGCTTGAAAGAATTAATTTGAATGAAGAAAACTCTAAGGTAGCTCCAGAAATAGATAAACTCCAGAAAGAATATGAGAAGGTATTACTACAGATGAAAGACACCTTGAATGACCACCAACATTTTAGGTTATCAGAGATCTTTAAAGAAAAAGAATGCATTGAAGTAAGAATAAGGGACTTTGACATTGACTGTGTTCTTGATGAAGAAACACCGGTAAACATTATGCCAGAGAGAACTTGGGAAGCTATAGGAAGGCTTGCTATGATCCCTTCATTAAGAGGAATAGGGTGACTTAGAGGAAAAATGGTGAACCTATGTGGAAGGCTCACTCAAATATCTATGAATGCTAATGGGACTTCGATAGAGGAAGATTTTGAGATTATCAAGTTCATTGAGGACAACACCCTATTTACTATGTTACTTGGAAAACCTCGGATTGAGAGAGATCAAGCCAGAAAGAAGGAAGAAGAAAAGGTTTTAGAACAGCAGAGACAATAGTTAACAGATTTCATGACCAGAAGGATCGTGCAGATTGTAGAACAGGAGAACAAATCAAAGCTATTTTCCACCCAGAGCCCAGATGTCAAAGTTGCAAGAGCACTAGAGGATTCACAGAAGATTGCAGTGTCTGTCTCAAATATAGAAGAAGTATTACCCTTGAGTCTTAGGAGAGAATCTCAATAGCATGAAGTGGCTATGTCCAAGGAAAATAAGAATTAGAAAGGGAAGAGAATCACTGAGATGAAGCTCATTAGAAAGAAGGCTACTAAGCTAAGTAAAAAGAGAGCTAAGATCAACAAGCTACAAAATATTCCAGAGGGAACCTCACAGAACAGAAAACTTGCAGAAATTGAACTTCGCCGAGATATCAGACCAGCGACATAGGCCACTTCACCGAGGTGAAGCAATATAGCCGTTGGAAGCCGATATAACCGTTCGATTGTCGCTCTGAATGGGTCGAAAAGAATTGATGGTTCGCCACTAGACCATCATACCACTCCATAACAGACAGAACATGAGTTAATGATGCTTCATACCCGTTGCAAGAAGACCGTTGCTAAGTTTCTTACTTAGTCCGTCGTGCCACACACCGAGAATACTTTTTTCTAACTAAGAATTTGAGCCCACAGCCTGAGATTATTTTTCACTGTGATCATCGCCTTGTTCCCGTATTTGTAGTCTCTGAATTCAGCTCACACCTGATATAATTGACCCAGAGCTTGTATGTCAGACAAGCTCAGTGCCACAGAGAAAGTAGTCGAAGAAGTTTTGATTGACTTAATGACTGAGAGAGTCATGTCGGAAAGAAGGATGTTTGCAGGTGTGCAAGCATCATCAACAGGAGGAGTCCAAGATTCTCCCTCAACTGCTCATGGAGAAGGAACTTCCAGAACCATGACAGAGACAAGAACAAAGCACAGAGCTGACATTCTGAATGCCAAGCTTATTCCACACATTCTATCAGCTTACCTACCACCTCTCAGTGGTGCCATCAACCGTGATAGTGTCCCTCGAGACTTTGAGTATACTTTGATCACTACGTACCTTCCGAAAGGGGTGCGCGTAGTTCATGTCGACCAAGATAATCTCACAACATTGAAGTTTAGCAACTTCAACCTTGGCAACCGGAAGGCTTACAGCATGCTCACCCCGCACAAGTATCTAACTAGGACTAAAGGCAAGAATTCCAATATCATCCCATAGTCATGGACCCAGAACCTCGCGCAGTCCACGTTGCTCAACGTGATGAAGATTCTGCACTTCGGACGACATGAGGAGGTGAATGCATGCATAAAGTTACTACTGTCGTGATATCACGGCAGATACCTATGGCTGAACCAACGCATCACTGTAGATCTTACCTTGATCAATCGGATCACAGGGCTTAGTATGCAAGGCCCTGACCCACAGGAGTTCTACCCTGGAAAGACCTTAGACCGATAATTAGCACAGAGAATTAAAGAAACTTATGGTGATGTCAAGAAGGGTACGCAAGGCTACAAGGTAGCCTCTATATAGAGTGGTGCAGTGCGCCTTGCCTGTCAGCGATCGCAGGCAAGATAGTTCACAAGAATAGACCAACTCAAGTAACCAGATTCGTGGTCGACCTCGCAGGGAAGTTCGCAGAGGGACTACATATGAACTGGGCGCAATACCTTGTCAATCAACTAGAGCTTGATTGCAAAGAAGCGCAAGACCAAGGGTATGAGTTCCACTTTAGTTGGCTTCTCATACTGATCGCTTCCATTGCCTGGGAGCTACCAAAAGGCGCCACTTTTCTGGATATCGAACCCTTCAAACCACTGGCCACGAAGTTCTGTACGTTGTGGTATTCCAGCGACATGAAAAAGTAGTGGCAGTCCAATGCCGTCTTCCGCGCCTATTACAACAAGTTAAAGATCGTAATCCAGTCTACACCGCGCATCACCCCAAACACACTTCACAGTTTTAGACCCTTAATGAAATTCATCACAGACCGCCACTTCACCTATATTACAGTGTGCGTTGATGAGCATAAACAACAGCTCCAGTCATATTACAAGTTGACAGAAGATGACTTGGAGGAGATTACCAAGGAATGGTCGGTGGACCTCCTTGTTCCAGTGGACCCCGCAGAGATGTCCGACGTGGATAGTCCTGAAACTATGTTGGACACACCTGGACCAAGAAAGATGAAGAAACATGATGAAGTACATGATGTCCATAGCACATCGGCGAAGACCAGTTCGATCTCACCTGAGCAGGGAGATGATAGTGGAGAGCTAGGTGGCACAAAATTCTAGCAAAACAAAGGTGAAGTTACTCCACCTAGAGAGGAGGAGGATCCATCCAAGAAAAGGAAGGTTATCTCACCGAATCCTTAGTCCTTGAAGAAAGATAAATCCACCAAGACTACATTTAAGACTACTCTCACTCTAGACGACTTCGACTTATTAGTCGTTGCCTTGAATGATGCTTCACTGAAGATCGTCGAAAAGCAAGAAGTGAAGCAAGAGGAGGTGTTCAGCCGAAACAAGGGTGAACTTCAAGAGGTGCATCAGACACTACAATCCAGTCACACAATTTCTATTGCACCCTCGACAAGTGGAACAAAAGAACCAAGAGATGAGCCAACCCAATTGCACTAGATCGTCGATAAAGTTGAAGCTCACCTTTGACGAGCTCAAGAAGAGACAGCACAAGCCACCCAAGCTTTGGCGTAGGCACAGGAATATCTACTAGAACAGTGCAGTAATGCAGAATGAGAAAAAATAGATCTTCAAGCAAAGTGAGAGGAAGAGAAAGCAGCATTACAGCAAGACAAGGAACAGTTTCTCGCAGAGCAACTTGAAGTACAGGAATAGGTTCATAGAGCACTTCGCTCTGTGGCAGTCATCAAAGTCCAGATAGAAGAACGGGTCCCACAGCAGGTGGCACAACTGGAAGGAGTGATCGAGTAGCTTCAGTAGCGCATCGCAGACCTGGAACTTCGCACTGTGCCTGAGACCCCTCAAGAAATAAGAGATCTAAGAGAGGCAAGTGCCTGCAGCATAGTTGACCGATTAAAATTCTTTTCTTTGGAATACAAGTAGCTGAGCTCTAGGAGAGCTCAGACGTATGAAAACCTCACAGAAAATTCAGAGTTATAGGCATTATATTCGCAGCTCCAACACGCAAAGAATCAGGCAAACACGTTATAAGCGTAGCTGAAGGCCTTGTCACCAGTCGGGAGAATGAAGAGGTTTCCAGAGAAACACATGGCCCAGCAGTAGGTACACACGCTTTAGAGTAAAGTAATGGAAGTCTCTCAATGACTTCAACCAGTGCAAGAAAAGGCATGCCAACTGTTCACCGAAGTTGAAAACCAAGGAGTAGAACTTGAACAGGTTGTGAGTACAGTAGAACAACACCTAGAGGGACCAGTCAGTGATGCACTCATCCAGGAGTTCACTGAACAAGAGGTTGTTTCACTGCAACAGGTCGAAGCATCTCAAGGCATTCAAAACATAATTTCTTAGACCAGAGTGACTTGGGATGAGTCACAGGTGAGTGTTGGGGGCCTATTGGCTCTTGGCCAAGTTTTGAAGTTACTTGGTAATATTTGACCATTTTTGGGACTTCAAAAGCTTGTTGAAGATGGAGCGCCAGACAAAGCAGAGATCAAGGGATCTTGGCCCACTTTCGGGTCCCTTTTTGAGTTTTGGGACAATGTAATGGGAAAGGGATGTCGGCCCGTGGGTTTACCCACGTTTAGGCCCACTTTTGTAATGTATAAATAAACATCTAGGAATCTAGTAGAAGGGGGGTTTTTATCTGTGTGATGTAAGCTACGTGCTAATAGTCTATGTAAGTGCTATGTGCATGACTGTAGAAGGTTTACAGAGCTAAGTGCAAGCTATTATAGAAGTTATAGAAATCTTTGTGTTGTAAGCGTAAGGAAGAAGGATCTAGCGAGTTGCGTAGATCTTCTGTCCTATGTGAGGAAGGGTTTTTGGTGGCTTTGTGCCTATAATCGATTGGAGACGCTAATAAAGAAGAAGATTTGGTGGACGTAGCCCCAGGGTGGGGGTGAACCACGTAAATCTGTGTGTTATGCTCTATACTTTGACTTGATGTGCTTATCTCTGCTTTGGCTAAGTGCTTTGATATATTTAGATAGGTCTATTTATGCTTTGTGCTTCAATAGATGTATATGAATAGTAGATCTGATATGTGTTAAGATGCTTAGTGTTGATCTACTATATCTGACATGTTTTACTGTTGCTAAGTGCTAAATTACCTTAGATCTAAGTGAATATTGTGATGCTATGTGCTATCTGCGAAGTATAATAAGGGTTGAATATTGATGAATAATTGATGATAAGTGTTCTGTAAGCAATATAATCACAGATCTGTGTCCCAACTAAGGTTGGAGACACCTAAGTCTTGCAACCACCCTTGCCTCTACCTCGAGTGAGACTTCATCTGCTTCGCAGGTGTTGCCAAAAGGGCCGGTAGTTAGGGTTTTGTTGGTGCATTGTTGTAGTGTTGAACCCTGGGTCTGCCCCTGTGCCAACACTCCCTGTTGACTTTTCGACTTGCTTGGTTGATTTTGCGCTCCTTCCAGCTAGTCCAAACGACGTTGCATTGTCTCCATGATGCTGCGTTGTTCCTCAATCTTTCTCCTTTGAGCATAGCTCTCATCTTAGAGTCTCTCTATCATGTGCATGTGTTGGGACAGAGTTTCAAGTTCAAATGTCTTGGTGGAGATGAGAGCTCCCAGTTGAATTCTCATCCTGCGACAACCTATGAATTCTTCTTCAATTGAATTATCATTCAATTGTCCAGAATCCACGAAGAGGTATTTACCACCCTGCATAACTTTGGGCGTTCGGTTGCTTTGAAGTCTCTAAGTTGCGTCCAAACTGTTGGGGAAGTCGTTGGGCTGCAACAAGAGGATAGGAATTTGGAAAGAGGAGGGAGTGGGAAATTCTGGAAGACACAAAAGCCAAGGGAAGGGCAGAATAAGAAAGATTTGTAAGGGAAGCTGCAAAGGTAGGTCTAGAGAGTCTAGAGTCTACAGGAATGACTGAAACAGGATCTGAGCGAAACAAAGTCAAGACAGGGCATGGTGACTGAGAAGATTCAAGACCAGATGAGGAGTATTCTTAAAGAACTAGAAGGGGAAGGACAGGAATAACTGAGCCCTCTGAATTATAGTTTGGGCGTGGTGTATGCTAGGTGGAGAGAAAAGAGGGGAATTCAGAGTGAGGTGAGGAAAAATATGAAAACTCTGTGCGGAGAAAAACTAGATAGAAAACGTTAATAGGTGGCCAGAGAGACTTAACCAGACCTCTAAACATCTTTTCTCCTGCAGGGATGAGTACAGGCCAGTAATCTCCCATGTCTTTTTTGATGTTGAATTTGTGTCAGCTAGAAAGGTCGTGAAATCTTCCATGTGCAATGTACCTTCAGCATCTATGCTTCCAGACTTGGAGATGAACCTAGTGTCACCTTGATGCTTAACCTATGTGACTGGGTTGTCACATGCCTTGTCCATCTGTTTTGGATCCTTGAATTTATGAGCTCCCACGATCATTGAAGAATGAAACTCCTGAGCATCACAAACCATGATGAAACACACAATTGATCTATTATCCATCGTTGCACAGTGGCCGATGGGACTTGCCATCTGACCTCACCACCTTCTACCTCTAATGCTGGCATGCTCCACATGTCTAAACCTCATCCCCTCTCCTGCTTTGTTTTCCACGCATCCCATCCACCTGGCCTTGTGTGTGTTGGATCCCTGAAGGGCCCCTCCCCTGANTTGTCTTTCCTTACCTTGTCTTGCATTGCCTTTTCTTTCCTTTCCTTTCCTTTCCTTACCTTGTCTTGCATTGCCTTGTCTTACCTTACCTTTTCTTTCCATTCCATGTCTTTCCATGCATTTATTTTTCTTGTATTTCCTTGTCTTTCCTTGCCTTGCCTTACAAGGTGCTAAATTGTCAAACATGTGTAATAAGCACTAGAAAGATTATACAAATGATGCCATTGGAAAATTCTTAATGTGTAAAAGGAATAATTGAACAAATATTACATATTTATGATTGATTGAAATTTTGGCTTCATTTTATGGTTGTTATGGTATTCTTGTATTTTTTGGTTCATTTTTGTTGTTAGAGAACTACGTCTAGCCTTGAATTTCCTTTCCTTGTCTTGTCTTATCTTTCCTTTCCTTTCCTTGTCTTTCCTTGCCTTGTCTTGCCTTGTCTTTTGATGCCTTACCTTTCCTTGTCTGGGTTTGACATTCCTTTCCATGTCTATCCTTCCCTTGCTTTTGCTTTCCTTTCTTGCTTAGTCTTGTCTTTCCTTTCCTTGCCTTGACTTGCCTCACCTTTCCTTTCCTTCCCTTCCCTTGCATTTCATTGTCTTTCCAAGCCTTGCCTTATATTTATTTGACTTGTCTTCCCATGTCTACCCATTCCTTGCCTTTGCTTGCTTTTCTTTCCTAGCCTTGCATCACCTTTCATTTCCTTGCCTTGCCTTTCATTACCTTGCATTGCCTTGCCTTGTCTTTCCATGCATTGCCTTTCCTTTCCTTGCTTTGACTTTCCTTGCCAAGTCTATCCTTACCTTTCCTTTTCTTTCCTTGGTTGCCTAGCCTTACTTTGCCTTGGCATGTCTTTCCTTGCCTTCCCTTTCCTTTCCTTGTCTTTCCTAGCCTTGTCATCTCATGTGTTTTCTTGCGATGCCTAGCCTTGCCTAACCTTGCCTTGCCTTTGCTTGACTTTCATTTCCTTTCCTTGCATAGCCTTGCCTTTCATTTTCTAGCCTTCCCTTTCCATACCTTGTCTTATCTTTCCTTGCCTTGTCTTTCCATGCCTTGCCTTGTATTGCCTTGCTCGTATTTCCTTTCCTTAAAAGGTGATAAATTATCAAACATATGTAATAAGAACTAGAAATATTATACAAATGATTCCATTGGACCTAGACCTAGACCTAGACAATGACTGTGCCTCATTAAGAAAAACCCTAGTTCCAGAGATCCTCCAAAAAACACTTTTTCAGGAAAAATAATGATAGAGGAGGGGTCCCCCTAGCTATAACCAAGCTCCCTAAGTCTAATGCAACCAACAATTTGTCCATCTGCTCCCTAGTTAGAGTTTTATTGTGAGTTGCAATTTGTCTCCTCAAGTCATTCAGGGACATGTTGGAAATTTCGTCTAGGGGCATAAAATATAAACTGAGCAGCATAATGGAGTTTTGTAAGCTCCCACACATTTTTTTATCTAAGGCCTGCATGACCAGGATACCCACAATCACCCGACATAGTGTTCTTCAAAATAAACCCCTTTTTCAAAAGTTGCATTGTGTCTCACTGAGAAAAACCCTAGTTCTGGAGATCATCCAACAAATTTTTTTTCGGGAAATGAAATGATAGTAGAGGGGTCCCCCTAACTGTAACCTAGTTCCTTGAGTCCAATGCAGCTGACATTTCATCCATCTGAGCCCTAGATAGAGTTTTATCATGAGCTACAACTTGCCTCCTCAAGTCATTCAGGGACATGTTGCCAATTTCCTATGGGGGAATAAAATACAAACAGAGTGGCATGACTGATTTTCATAAGCTCCTACAAGTCTATTTTTCCAAGGCCCACGCAACCACACTACCCACAATCATCTGACATAGTGTTCTTCAAAATCGACCACTTGTTCAGAAATTGCAGTGTGCCTCACTGAGAAAAACCCTAGTTCTTGAGGTCCTCCAACAAACGCTCTTCCAAGAAACAAAATGATAGCAGAGGGGTCCCCCTATTTGTAACTCGGTGTTAGGATTCCAACACAATCAATATTTCATCCATCTGAGGCACGGTTAAAGTGTTATCGTGAGTTGCATCTCACCTCCTCAAGTCATTTAGGGACATGTTGGCAATTTGGTCTGAGGGCATAAAATCCAAAATGACTGGCATAATTGAGTTTCATAAGCTCCCACACATTTTTTTTACCAAGGCCCATGCAACCACGCTACCCACAATCACCCGACACGGTGTTCTTCAAAATCAACCACTTGTTCAGAAATTGCATTATGCCTCACTAAGAGTCCTCCAACAAACACTGTTCTGGGAAATAGAATGACAGAGGAGGGATCCCCTTAGCTGTAAATTGGTTCCCTGATTCCAATACAACTGACGGTTCATTTATTCGAGCTCGGGTTATATTTTTATCACGACTTGCATCTCACCTCCTCAAGTCATTCAAGGACATGTCGGCAATTTGGTCCAGGGGCATAAAATACAAACCAAGTCGCATAACAGAGTTGTGTATTCTCCCATGTGTCTATTTGGCCAAGGCCCACATGACCACACTACCCACAATCGCCTAGCACAATGTTCTTCAAAATCAACCACTTGTTCAGACACTACTTTGTGCCTCACTAAGCAAAGCCCTAGTTCCTAAGATCCTCCAAAAAATGTATTTGTGGGAAATATAATGACAATGGAGGGGTCCCCCTAGTTGTAAATCGGTGCCCCGAGTCCAATGCAACTGACGATTCATCCATCTGAACCCAGGTTAGAGTTATATCATGAGTTGCAACTCGCCTCCTCAAGCCATTCAAGGACATGTTGGAAATTTGGTTCGAGGGCATAAATCCAGACCAAGCGGAATAAATGAGTTATGTAAGCTCCCACATGTCTATTTTTCCAAGTTCCACATGACCACGTTACCCACAATTTCCCAACACAATGTTCTTCATAATTGACCACTTGTTCAGAAATTACATTATGCCTCACTAAGAAAAACCCTAGTTCATGACATCCTCCAACAAATTATTTTTCGAGAAATGGAATGAAAGTGGAGGGGTCCCCCTAGATATAACCTAGTACCCCAAGTCTAATTCAACCAATGATTTTTCCATCCAAGCCTCGTTTATATTTTTATTGCGAGTTGCAACTCGCCTCCTCAAGTCATTTAGGGACATGTTGACAATTTGGTTTGGGGTCATAAAATACAAACCGAGCGACATAACCTAGTTTCATAAGACCCCACATGTTTGTATGGACAAGGACCATGTGACCATGCTACCCACAATCTCTCATCACAGTGTTCTTCAAAATCGACCACTTGTTCAGAAATTACATTATGCCTCATTGATCAAAACCCTAGTTTCGATCGTCCTCCAACAAATGATTTTCCATAAAATGGAATGATAGTGGAGGGGACCTCCTAGTTGTAACCCAGTGTGTGGAGTGCAATTCAACTAATGGTTCGTCATTCTGATCCTAAATTAGAGTTTTATCGTGAGTTGCAACTCACCTCCTCAAGTCATTTAGGGACATTTTGGCAATTTGGTTTGTGGTCATAAAATCCAAAACAAGTGGCATAATTGAGTTTTGTAAGCTCCCACATGTTTTTTTGTATAGGACCCATGTAACCATTCTACCCAAAATCACTCGTCACGGTGTTCTTCAAAATCTACCACTTATTAAGAAATTGCTTTATGCCTCACTCAGAAAAACCCTAGTTTCTGAGATCCTCCAACAAACGCTTTTCTAGGAAATGGAATGATGGTGAATGGGTCCCCCTAGATATAACTAAGTGCCCTGAATGCAACTGGAAGTTCATCCATCTGAGCCCCAGTTAGACTTTTATCGCGAGCTACAACTTTCCCCCTCAATGTTTGAAAAAACGGGATCGTGGAGCAATAAAATAAAATAAAAAATGTTGAAATAAAACACAGAAGATACACAATACAATAGAGACACAAATATATGTGGTTCAACCAGTGTGGTCTATGTCCACCAAAGAAATTTCCAGGTCCTTCCTTTTTATTATCCAGCAAAATGAAGGGATACAACCTACAACACACTCGTTGTAACTTCCTCTTATTTCTCTCGCAATATCCTATCTCGGAATACAATATTTGCAACGATCCATAGACGCAATACAATTCCCTCATAAAATAGGGTTTCCTTCTAGGGAAAAAAACCCTAACAGAATCTCTATCGTCAAATCTATGACTTAATGATGAATGGTCAAGATTGACTATGAAATGACGATATACAATTACAAGGAAATTTTTCCTTTGGCGCCCCCCTGCAACCCGCCCACGTGGAGGGGTGTACAGTCTTCATGGGGTATAAAAATAGTTGAAAACAAAGACCTATGAATCAAGAAAATAATCAAGCTCCACAACCAAGAATCTCCCACTTGGAGACTGATCACAACAACCCCATTGATGGTGTACCTGCTGGACTATGATCCACCTTAGACCTGGAAAATTTATCATCTTCATCTTCATGCTTGAAGACCAACTGAAACTAAGAAGGAACTCAGTTTCTCCCTGGTTACTCCCTTTGTTAACATGTATGTGGGATTGTTGCTAGTATGTATCTTTTCCAACTTCAAATGTCCATCTTCCAAAACAGATCATATGAAATGGTACCTGAGTTGTATATTATTAGTCTTTGAATGGAAGGTTGAGTTCTTTGTAAGATGAATGGCACTCTCACTGTCACAGTACAACCTATTATTCTCCTGCTTCTTTCACAATTCCTCCATAAACCTTTGTAACCAAATCATCTCTTTACTATCCTTTATAGCAGCAACATATTATGCTTATGTTATTGAAAGTTTAACAACCTTTTTCAGTTTTTAAATCCAACTTATTGTTGTTCCACCTACAGTAAAAACATACCCTGTGGTGCTCCTCCTGCTATCATTATCACCTGCCATATATGAATCAACATATCTCTGTAGAACAGTGTTTGAACCTCCAAAACATAATGCATGAGTAGCAGTATCTCTCAAATACCTGAGAATCCACTTTACTTCCTCCCAATGTTCTTTACCTATATTGTTCATATACCTGCTCACAACTCCCACTGCATGTGCAATATTTGGTCTTGTGCAAACCATTACATACATCAAGATGCCAATTGTTGATGAATAAAGGACCCTGGACATGTATTCTATCTCCTCCTGTGCCTTGGGACACATTTCCTTAGTTAATTTGAAATGGTTGGCCAAATGTGTACTAACTGGTTTTGCATTCTACATTTTAAACCTCTCCAACACCTTCTCTATGTACTCACCCTAAGACAATTTCAATTTGTGATTTTTCATGTCTTTTGTTATTCTCACCAAGGATTTTCTTTGCAGCACCCAAATCCTTCATCGCAAATGAATTAGCTAATTTCTTCTTGAGCACTTTTATATCCTACATATTAGAACCTGCAACAAGCATGCCATCTACATACAATAGCAAGATAATATAGCTTCCATTTTCTAGCCTTTTAAAATGAACACAGTGCTCAGAATGACATCTACTATAACCTTGTTTTTCATAAACATGTCAAACTTCAAATACCACTACCTTGGAGCTTTGTTTAGGCCATACAATCTCTTCTTCAACCTCCATACCAAATTTTCCTTCCCTTTGACCTCATACCCCTGTGGTTGTTGCATATAAATATTTTCATCCAAATCCCCATGGAGAAAAGTTGTTTTTACATCTAATTGTTCAAGATGAAAATCTTATACTGCCACAAGAATTAAAACATTCCTAAATAAAGTCATTTTAACAGCAGGAAAAAATATTTCATCAAAATATATACCTTTATTTTGTGCAAACCCCTTTACAACAAGTTTAGCCTTGTACTGTTTTTTTCCTCCATCTTCTTCCTTCAACCTATAAAACCTTTTATTCTACAATTCTCTTTTTCCTGCAGGAAACTGAACCAAGTCCCAAGTCTATTTATTTACCAAGGAATCAATCTCCTCTTTCATGCCTTGCTCCCACTTCCTTATGATGTCTACGTGCATTGTCTCTTTATAACTTTATGGTTCACCAAAATCAGTCAACAATAAATAGTACAATGAAGGAGAGTATCATTCAGGGAGTCTACTTAACCTGGTAGATATTCTAACAACACATTCATGCGTTTAAGTTATGTGTTTCTCCTGTTGTTGTACATTTTGATTTTCTGGTACCTTTGGAATTTATTTTTCAGTGATCTCATCAAGCACTGTGTATTCTAGTTTTTCTTCTTCCTATTTCCTTCCATACAACAGATTTGTATGCATCACCTTCTCATTGAATATGGCATCTCTACTCCTAATCATTTTGTGATTTTCACAACCCCATAAGTGATAACCAAAATCATTAACACCATATCCAATAAAGGTACACTTCTTGGACTTTCCCTCAAGCTTTGTCCTATTTTCTTTATCAATATGGACAAATGCTTCACAGCCAAAAGTCTCCAAAAATAATAGTTTACCTTTTTTCATATCCATGCCTCCTCTGGAATTCTACCATCCAAAGAGATTGAAGGTCCTATGTTTATTAAGTAAACAATAGTATCTACAACATCTTCCCATAATTGTAAGGGAAACCCAGTATGTAATATAATACTCCTTGCATGATCCATGATTGTCTTGTTCATCCTTTCTGACACACCATTTTCTTGTGGTGTTCATGGAACTGTCTTCTATCTATGAATCCCATGGTATGAACAATAATCATCAAACTCCTTGCTGCAATATTCACCTCCATTGTCTGATCTGAGACACTTCAACCTGTTTCTTGTCTCATTCTCAACCAAATCTTTCCATTTCTTAAAAGTATCAAAAACATCATATTTCTCCCGAATTCAATAAAACCAAGTTTTTCTAGTTGCATCATCAATAAAAGTAACATAATAATGAAAGACACCAAGAGATGATACATGAGTTGGTCCCCATACATATGTATGCACAAGATATAACTTTTCATTCTTCTTTACCTTTCCAACTCTGAGAAATTTGACTCTCTTTTGTTTTCCATAAACACAATGCTCACATAAATCCAAATCAATTTGTTTAATATCTAGCAAAAAACTTATTTTGTGAAGTATTTGCATCCCCTTCTCACTCATGTGTCCCAGACTATGATGCCACAGTGTTGTATCCACTCATGTATAAGCTAAAAAGATAGAATAATTAGTATTACCAGTACATAAATACAATGTACCTACCTTCTCTCCTTTTTCTATCACCAGTGATCCTTTGGTGACCTTCCATGCCTTATCTATAAATATAGATATACATCCTTTACTTTCCAACTGCCCAGTTGAAATTAGATTTTTCCTTATATATGGTACATGTCTTACCTCTTTCAATAACCATTGGTTTCCATTCTTTTGCTCTATTTGTACCTTACCCATTCCAACAAATTTGCATGGTGCATCATCACCCAAATGAACCTATCCAAAATCACCTTGAACATATGTTTCCTATGGGATGTGGCATGAAATGAAGCCCCTAAATCTACTACCCAAGACTCAAAAATATTATCTATAGAAAGAATCAAAGCATCTTGTAACACATCACTTGTTACATTTTCTTCCTGATTTTTCTCCTGTTGTACATCTCTTTGTTTCTTTGGAGCTATGCATTCTTTCTTCAAATTTCCTTTCTTCCCACAATTCCAGCACTCTATATTTCCCAGTTTGTATTTGGATCTACCCTTCCTAGAATTCCCATGGTTTCCTGAGCCATTTCCTCTATCCTTTTATCTTCCCTGTTCTCCATGTTTAATGCATTACCTGATGTCTCACCTATGTTTTTCCATAGAATTTCCTCACTAAGGATAACACCAACAACGTCATCAAATTTTAGATTTTTTGAACTAGAGACAGAGTTACTTACAACCATGACCAAGTTGTTCTATCTTTATAGTAATGAGCACAAGATTAGAAGAGCCCTGACCTCATCATCAAAGTCCACTTTTACAGAAGTTGGTTGATTAGTAACCATATTAAATTCATTTAAATGATCTGCAACAAACCCACCTTCTGGCATCTTCATATTAAATAATCGCTTCATTAGAAATACCTTATTGGACGTCGAGGGTTTTTCATATAGTTTAGCCAATGCATCCATCAACTCTTTTGTTGTCTTTTCTTTTGAAATATTGAAAGCCACCAATGTTTCCAGGCTCAACCATATCGTTCCTAGTGCCTTTCTGACAAGAACCTCCCATTCTTCATCTTTCATGGTCAATGGCTTCTTTTCTATTCCACCCAATGGTAGGAATAGATCATTATGATATAAATAATATTTCATCTGCATCTTCCATAACTGGTAGTTTTGGCCGTTAAATTTCTCAACCCTAAACTTTCCATCTACCGCCATTGCTCCCACTCAAACTAGGAACCCTCTTTTCCTGTTAGTTACATTTCTCTATGATACCAGTTGTTAGAAAAAATAGGATCATGGAGAAATAAAATAAAACAAATACGGAAATAAAACGCAGAAGATACACAATACAATAAAGACACAGATATACGTGGTTCACCCAGTGTGAGCTATGTCCACCAGAGAAATTCCCAGGTCCTTCCTTTTTATTATCCAGCAAAGTGAAGGGATACAACCTACATCACACCCACTATAACTTCCTCTTCTTTCTCTCATAATATCCTATCTCATAATACAATATTCACAATGATCCATAGTCGCAATACAATTCCCTCATAAAATAGGGTTTCCTTCTAGGGAAAAAAACCCTAACATAATCTCTATAGTGAGATCTATCACTTAATGATGAATGATCAAGATTGACTATGAAATTACAATATACATTTACAAGGCAATTTTTCCTTCGGGCCCCCCCCTGCAACCCCTCTACATGGAGGGGTGTATAGTCTTCATGGGGTATAAACACGGCTAAAAACAAAGACTTCTGAATCATGAAGATAATCAAGCTCCACAATCAACACTTAAGCCATTGAGGTACATGTTTGCAATTTGGTCCAAAGGCATAAAACTCAAACCAAGTGGCATAACTGAGTTTCGTAAGCTCACACACATATTTTTGGCCAAGGCCCACCTAACCATGCTACCCACAATCGCCCAGTATGTTTTTCTTCAAAATCAACTAGTTGTTCAGAAATTACATTGTGCTTCACTGAGCAAAACCCTAGTTCTGGCCATCCTCCAACAAACACTTTTTCCGAAAATGAAATGATAGTGGAGGGGTTTCCCCAGTTGTAACCCAATCCCTCAAGTCCAATGCAACCAGTGGTTCTTCCACATGAGCCCTGGTTAAATTTTTATCGTGAGTTACAACTCGCCTCCTCAAGCCATTCAGGGACATGTTGACAATTTGGTTTGGGGACATAAAATCCAAACCGAGTGACATAATTGAGTTTCGTAAGCTCGTAAATTTTTTTTAGGCCAAGGCCCACGCGACCACCCTACCCATAATCTTCTAACATGGTTTTTTTCAAAATCGACCACTTGTTCAGAAATTGCACTATGCCTCACTGAGAAAAACCCTAGTTCCAACCATCCTCCAACAAATGCTTTTTCAGGGAACGGAATGATAGAGGAGGGGTCCTCCTAGTTGTAACCCAATTCCTTGAGTCTAGTGCAACCAATATTTCATCCATCTGATCATTGGTTATAGTTTTATTGCGAGTTGCAACTCGCCTCCTCAATCCATTTAGGGACATGTTGGCAATTTGGTCCGGGGGCATAATGTCATCTTCGAAAAAACCAAATAGGTTGAATCTCATCCTTTCACAGAAACAATCCCAATAAAAAAACACCAACAAAGAAATGCATTGTAGCAAATAAGTTACCAAGTAGTGTGGAGGTTAACCGAGCGAATTGGAAACAATTGTTATGTGGATATTTGGATATCTGACTTTTATTCCTATGCAAGAAACCTTGTTTCTTACGTAATATTAAAATTCTAGTGTCACTCTATCTTTGACAAAGAAGAAGTGAATATAAATATACTTAAGAAAATATTTGACAAGTGAATAACTTGTAAAACGTCTTACATGGTTTAAGCATTTGTATTATCTCTAACTTTTCCCTATTTGACATGTTGTTTATTGTTCATGACTACTTGTTACTATGGCTACTCTTTTTTTCCATGTAACATCTTTGTTTCTTTTCTCGATGAATGTATATTATTATGTATTTCATGTATTATATGAATATGGTTGGATTGGTGTCCATGATTATTTGTAATTTTATTTAAATTTATACCAAAAAAAACCATGGCCTCCTCAAGCTTCAATAATAAGGAACTAGTTTTCATTGGGAAATGACAAGGAAAGGCTAGATATGGCAAGGAAATTCAAGGCAAGACAAGGTGAGGCAAGGCATGGAAATGAAAGGAAATACAATAAAAGGAAAGGAAAGGCTAGACATGGAAATTCAAGGCATGGCAAGGCAAGGTCTAGGTCTAGGTCTAGGTCATCGTCTAGGTCTAGGTCTAGGTCTAGGTCATCATCTAGGTCTAGGTCTAGGTCTAGGTCTAGGTCTAGGTCAAGGTCATGGTCTAGGTCTAGGTCTAGGTTTAGGTCATTGTCTAGTTCATAGTATAGGTCAAGGAAAGGAAATTTAAGGCTAGACAGGGTAAGGAGAGGCTAGACAGAGCAAGGAAAGTCAAGGCAAGAAAAGGAAAGGAAAGGAAATACAAGGCAAAGCAAAGCTAGAAATGGCAAGGAAAGGCATGGAAAGGCAAGGTCTAGGTCTAGGTCTAGGTCTAGTTCATTTTCTATGTCTAGCTCTAGCTCTAGGCCATCTTATAGGTCTAGGTGATCCAGAATTGGATCTCGGGACCAAATTGGGTCCAAGAAGGCCTAAAAATAAAAGTTCTCAGAATGGGTTCAAAATGAACGTGTGCATAGGACTCATCGATACGAACCTAACACAACTTGAACGGGCTCAAACGGACGCAGTATGCTCCATATATCACTATCTGTTTGTTTTTCCAAACAGGGAAAAAGTTGTTGATTGTATAGTCTGTACAGTCCCATGTGGTAGCTGACTATACAGGCCATATGGTCATACAGCTGATGTGGTAGGGGATAGTTGGTGCTGACGTGGACAGGTTGCTGACTGGGAATCTAGGTTGACAATTCAGGTTGTGACACATGTCACCATTGTAAGGGCGACACATGGCACGACCATATGACACATGGCGCTGATTGGATTGACAACTAATAGGGATAGGTGTTGACCGAGAATATGCAAGTGGTCGAATGACTATGTGACACGTGGAATTATTGGGCGAATGAGAAGGTTCCACATGGACCAATCCTGGGCTGCCACGTGGCACCCTTTTATTGGTCATTAGTTATTGGCAAAAGTATGGAGCGCACGAGATTTGAACCCGCAACCTCTGGTCCGGAAAAATGACTTGGCAGGGCCGGGTTAGCCAGTCCGCACTCACATTGGTTCTTAACCTATGGTGGTGCATTTTATTTATATGTTGCATTGTATGTTAAATGGGCGGAGTATAGGGCTAGGGCTAGGCCACAGCCGCCAGCGCAACCCTTACCATATAACCTAAACATATGACCCCTGGCCTATTCAAACCGTTTGGCGTGCAAAATAAATGGAGCTTAGCCCCCAGTTTCGGTGTAAATTCATTTGCCCAATGTGATATGTAATGGAACGCAATTAATTCATGTACCCAGCTCCCGGGGCTCTACCTTATGACCCGATCATATAACTAGCGGCTGCAAACGTTGGCGCGAATATGGAGGTTAACACCCAGTCAGTCGGGCTAGCCCACCGACCAAGGGTGTAACCACGGGCTTTGATCCATGGGCTAAAACCATTGTATGAGCCCGTGGAGGTTTAGCCTACGGCCACATGGCCACCACCATATAACCAGGAATCGAGATAGCAGGGAGCCAGCACGCAACATTAGCACTTGGCCACATGGAACCCTCCATATGACCAGGAGCATGGAGATAAAGGGGTTGCACCCTATTCTAGAATTTAGTGGTTTTATTACTTTATAATAAATATTTAATTGGATTTTCTGAGTAGTTTTGGAGATTTTGGCCATTTTGGGGGGATATTGGGCCCTTTTTGAGGCCAGATCTTGGGGAGAAGTTGGGAGGTTGTTTCCCACTTCTAGTATATATAAACCAGAGGTTCATGGAGCCATGGAGGAGGTTCAGAATAGTTTTATGCTGAAGAATTATTGAGCCAAAACCATTTTTATGCAAGGAAGCCATTGAGGAGAGCACCTTTGCGGGCCATTTCTGGGAGCTCCAATCATCCATTTTCAGTGTCGTCAGTTTTGTTGGGTTCTTGAGATATCGTAGAACAAGACCAGATCAGTTTGTAATATTTTTGGCACTGTTGTTATGTACTTTTAAAGATTTGAACATAAATAAGAAATCCTCACCCACTCAGACAAAGGCCCGGAGACGTAGGCGAAATTGACGAACTCCGTTATCACTTTTATGTTTTATGGTTTGTTGTTATTCATTCTTATGTTCAGATCTGTATATTTCTTAGTGACTATTATATTTCCTCATTATTCCTTCATCTTTCATTAGTTTCATAAATGGTAAAATAACTCATGCAAGATAACTCAACCATAGTCGTTTAAAAGATCTTTTTGGATCAAGTGGTATCAGAGCTAATTGACGGTTGGTTTTTGAGTTTGCATGCTTACCATGGAAAGGTTGAATCATGGTGAAGGCTAGCTTGTTGAAGAGAATCCATTGATTGGATTGAGAAAGATAACTTCTCAAAGCGAAAAGATGGCATCGGAAGAGGGACTTTCTCAGGATGAGAAAGAGTTTCGAAAAACTTTCTTCACCATGTCAGAGATGATGAAGGTTTTGTATGATGATTACTTGGAATGGAAGAGACCGAATCTAGGTGAATCTTCAAAATTCAAAAATGAAGAAGGAGAGTATCCTCCTCAAATTCCTCCTTCACCTCCTTCTTCTCCATCAACTTCTTCTTCTTCTTCAAGTTCAAGTTCTAAATCTATTGCAAGAAAACATGTCCATAAACATAAACATGAAATGCCTTTACTTAAGCTTGATGTGAAATTTGAATTACTTATGTATGATGGTGAAGTCAATGTAGAGAGAATTGATAATTGGGTCAGACAGATGGAGGTTTATTGCAGTGTGCAACAAATCAAGGATGAGGCAACTCAGATCAAGTTGGCATAACTTAGACTTGCAGGCACAACACTCATCTGGTGGCAAAGCAAGTTGTAAAATGGCACACAACAAGTGGGTAATGTATTTCCATCATGGAAAAGTTTTGTTTATGCACTTAGAAAGAAATTCTATCCTTTGGGTTATAAAGAGAAATATTTAATTGAATGGAAAGCTCTTAAACCAATAAAAGGACAAACAATGCAAGAATACACAGATGGATTTCGTAAAATGGCATTAATGTTAGATATTCCTTTACATACCCAAGAAACTCTTATGAAGTATATAGGAGGTTTACCTGCACATATTCGAAACACTGTATTTATGTTTGGACCTACTACTATTTATGACGTTTATGTTCAAGAGACATACAATGAGGTAGGGAAAACAGAAGTTGGTGTATCAGGGAAATCGTCTTCAAGGAAAGAGGACAAAAGGAAGTGGAATGGAAAGAAGGAAAATTCAGTGGCCAGAAAGGAAGAGAAACCCTCTTCCAACCATTGTGAGGAAGAAGGGCATGATGAGGACCTTTGTTGCCAATTGCATCCCGATAAGAGACCGAAGTGGTTCAAAGAGAAGAAAGGGAGGTAAACAGTTGCAACAAAAACATGACCAATAGACTTGGGATCAGATTCGGGTGATGAATCTAAGGTCTCATTGGTTGGTTTGACAGGTAAAATTGGTGATGGATTTTATTCTAGAAGTAAATTGTTTCACATAAGGGTCATAATGAGGCATACTAAGGTTGACACATTGATAGATATTGGATCTCAATCTAACTTGATTTCATAGGAATTGGTTAAACAATTGGGATTAAACACTCAGATGCATCATAAGCCTTACACACTTAAATGGACAAGCAACAATCATCAATTGCACATAACAAAGAAATGCACATTAAAGTTTGCAATTTCATCTAAGTTTGTGGATGAGATAACATGTGATGTGGTGCCACTCAATGAATGTGGAATGGTATTAGGCAATCCTTACTTGTATGATTGTAAAGCAATCTTCTACAAGGAAAAGAATCAATATCACTTAACCAAAGCATGTCAAAAATGTGTTGTTCATGCTCATAAGTTAAAGGAAAATAAATCTCTTCAAACTATGGAACAATTAAGAAAGGTGGCTCATGCAAGCAACACACCTATAATTGTTTCAAATCAAGTAATCGATCTTAAGCAAGAATAGGAGATGATTGTAGAATGGAAGATCAATCACACTTTGCTTTAAGATAAGCTAATGTCATGCAAATAATACAAACATATTAGCTCATTTGCAGTCATATTTCTGATGTTATCATTAGTAATGTTGTCAACATGGATGATGGTGGCTTCAGTAAGATGTGGCAGAGTACAAATGGCTAACAATATGTTGTCAGTTATCATGGTTGTTTTATAGTTGATCTTGATGAGACAGGTACAAAGGATAGAGTTCAAAGACAGAGAAAAAGTCGGTTGGCCTATCCCACACTTGATGACTGGTCAGTAACCTTTTGGGGGACCAAAAGGTCTTTAGTGGGGAGGTGTGATCTAGAATTGGATATCAGGACCAAATTGGGTCAAGGAAGGCCTAAAACTCAAAGTGCTCAGAATGGCTTCAAAATGGTTGTGTGTGTAGGCCTCGTCAATACAAACCCAACAAAACTTGAATGGGCTCAAACGGATGTCGTATGCTCTAGATATCATGATCTATTTGTTTTGCCAAACGTGGAAAAAGTTGTTGATTGTACAGTCTGTACAGTGCCACGTGGCAGCTGACTGTAAAGGTTGTACGACCGTACAACTGACATGGCAGGGGATAGTTGGCACTAATGTGGACAGATTGCTGACTGGGAATATAGGTGGACGAGTTAGGTTGTGACATGCGTCACCACTGCAAGGGTGACATGTGGCATGACCGTATGACATGTGGCATGACTGTAAGACACGTGGCACTGATTGGACTACAGGGACAAGTGTTTATTGTTCATATGCAAGTGGTCAAATGACTGTTTGATATGTTTCATTATTGAGAAAATGAGAAGGTGCCACGTAGGCCAGTCTTGGGCTTCCACATGGCATCCTTTTATTGGTCATTGGTTATTGGAAAAAGTATGGAGTGCACGGGATTTGAACCCGCGACCTCTGGTCCAGGAAAATGACTTGGAAGGGTTGGGTTAGCTAGCCCACCCTCACGTTGGTTCTTAACCTATGGTGGCACATTTTATATATATGTTGCATTGTATGTTAAATGGGCGGAGTATAGGGCTGGGGCTAGGCCCTAGCCCCTGGTGCAACCCTTACCATATAACCTAAACATATGACCCCTGGCCTATTCACATTGTTTGGCACATAAAATAAATGGAGCTTAGCCTAAATTCATATGCCCACTGTGATATGTAATGGTGTGTGGTTAATTCATGTGCCCAGCTCTTGGCGCTCTACCTTGTAACCCGGTCATATAACTAGTGGCTGCAAACGTTGGCACGAATATGGAGGTTAACACCCAGTCGATCGGGATAGCCCGTCGACCAAGGGAATAACTATGGGCTTTGATCTAGGGGCTGAAACCATTGTTTGAGCGTGTGGAGGTTTGGCCCGCGACCACATGGCCACCACCATATAATCATGAGTCGAGATAGCAAGGAGCCAGCGCACAACATCAACGCTTGGCCACATGGAACCCTCCATATGACCAGGAGCATGGAGATAAAGGGGGTGTGCCCTGTTTTGGCATTTAGTGGGTTTATTACTCTATAATAAAGATTTTAATTGGATTTTCTCAGCAGTTTTGGAGATTTTGGTCATTTTTGGGGGATATTGAGCCCTTTTTGAGGCGAGATCTTGGGGAGAAGTTGGGAGGTTGTTTCCCACTTCTAGTCTATATAAACCAGAGGTTCATGGAGCCATGCAGGAGGTTTAGAATAGGTTTATGCTGAATAATTATTGAGCCAAAGAAATTTTTATGCAGGAAATTCATTGAGGAGAGCACATTTGCGGACCATTTCAGGGAGCTCTGGTCATCCGTTTTCAATGTCGTCAGTTTTGTTGGGTTCTTGATATCTGGTAGAACAAGACCAGATCATTTTGTAATCCTTTTGGCACTATTTTGATGTAATTTTAAAGCTTTGAACAAAAATAAGAAAGCCTCACCCACTGAGACAAAGGCCCGAAGACGTAGGCGAGATTGTCGAACTCCGTTATCACTTTGATGTTTTATGGTTTGTTGTTCTTCATGCTTATGTTCAGATCTGTATATTTCTTAATGGTTGTTATATTTCCTCATTGTTCCTTCCTCTTTCATTAGTTTCCTAAATGGTAAAATAACTCATGCAAGATAACTCAACCATTGTCATTTAAAAGATCTTTTCGGATCACTAGGTATAGGTCTAGGTCATGGTCTAGGTCTATACCATGAAATATACCATGAAATATACCATGACCTATACCTAGACCTAGAATGTGACCTAGACCTAGACTGTCACCTAGACTATCACCTAGACCTAGAACTAGGACTAGACCATGACCTAGACCTAGACCTAGACCATGACATAGACCTAGACCTAGACCTAAACCATGACCAAGACCTACACTTACACCTACACCTACACCATGATAATGACTTATACCATGACCTATACCATGACATAGACCTATACCTATACCTAGACAAGGCATGGTAAGGAAAGGAAAGACAAGGCAAGGAAAGGAAAGACAAGGCATGGAAAGTAAATCCAACGCAAGGAAAGGCAAGGCATTGTGAGGCATGGAAAGGAAAGGAAATGCAAGGCAAGGCAAGGCATGAATATACATGGAAAGGAAAGGAAAGGCTAGGCATGGCAAGGGAAGGAAAGGTAAGTCATGGCAAGGCAAGCTCTAGGTCTAGGTCTAGGTAAGGAAAGGCAACAAAATGCAAGGCATGGTATGGAAAGGCATGGCATGGAAAGGCATGGCATGAAAAGGTAAGGTAAGGCAAGGCACGAAAAGACAAGGCATGGAAAGACAATGAAACATAAGGCAAGGAAAGACAAGGCAAAGCAAGGCAAGGCATGGCAAGGCAAAGAAAGGCAAGGTAATGCAAGGCAATGTGAGGCATGGAAAGGAAAGGCAAAGCATGGTAAGGAAATTCATGCCATGGAAAGTAAAGGAAAGGAAAGGCAAGACATGGCAAGGCTAGGAAAGGCTAGACATGGCAATGCAAGGAAATGCAAGGCATGGAAAGGCAAGGTCTAGGTATAGGTATGGAAAGGAAAGGCAATACAATGCAAGGCATGGAAAGGTAAGGAAATCCGAGGAAAGGAAAGGTAAGGTAAGGAATGGAAAGGAAAGGAATGGGAAGGCAAGGCAAGTCAAAGGAAATCCAAGGCAAGGAATGGCAAGGAATGGAAAGGAACGGAATGGCAAGGCAAGGAAAGGAAAGGTAAAGCATGACAAGAAAAATCATGGCATGGAAATTCAAGACAAGAAAAGGAAATGAAAGGCAAGGCAAGGATAGAAAAGAAATGGAAAGGCTAGACATGGTAAGGCATGGCAAGGAAAGGCAAGGAAAGCTCTACGTCTAGGTCTAGGTATGGCAAGGAAAGGCAATGCAAGGCATGGAAAGGAAAGGTAAGGAATGGCATACAAAGTCAAGGCAATGCAAGGAAATGCAAGGCAACGCAAGGTAATGCGAGGCATGGAAAGGAAATGCAAGGCATGGAAAGGAAAGGAATGGCATGAAAAGGCAAGGAAATACAAGACATGGAAAGGCTAGAAAAGGCCAGACATGGAAAGGCATGGTAAGGCAAGGTCTAGGTATAGTTATGGAAAGGAAAGGAAAGGAAAGGAAATGCAAGGCATGGAAAGGAAAGGCAAGGCAAGGCATGGCATGGAAAGTTAAGGAAAGGCAAGGAAATGCAAGGAAAATAAAGGGTAGACATGGCAAGGTAAGGAAAGGAAATGTAAGGCATGGAAAGGAAAAGCATGGCATGGCTGGCAAGGAAAGGAAAGGCAGATAAATGGAAGGCATGGTAAGACAATGTAATGTAAGGAGAGGAAAGACAACAAAAGGAAAGGTAATGCAAGGCAAGGCATGGCATGACAAGGCAAGGCAAGGCACGTCATGGCAAGACAAGTCATGGAAAGACAATGCAACACAAGGAAATGAAAGAAAAGGCAAGGCATGGAAAGGAAATGTAAGGCAAGTAAATGCAAGGAAATGTGAGGCATGTCAAGGAAAGGAAAGGAATGGTAAGGCAATTCAAGGTAAGGCATGGCAAGACAATGCAATACAATATGTGGTAAGGAAATTCAAGAAAAGGAAAGGCAATGTGAGGCATGGAAAGGAAAGGAAAGGAAAGGCATGGCATGGAAAGGAAAGTCAAGGAAATACATGGAAATGCAAGGCAAGGCTAGACATGGCAAAGAAAGGAAACGCAAGGCAAAGCAATGGGGATGAATTATACAGAGAATTACTTCAAAGACTAATTCAAAAAATCTTTATGGATTTAAGGAACTTATCCAGATTATTTTTGGCATGAAATGAGAGTGGGAATATAACATAGAAATATACAGAAATTTTGCAAGAGATACAATAATACAACATAGATATATCAGATATATAACCATAAACACAAAGATATAGTAATACACAATTTCTATTAATGAGCGAAATGTACAAAACTGTAGAAATACAGAGTGAAAGACTCGCTAGAATGGTGGAAGCTTATCTCTGAGAAGAGATGTGATGGATACTCACATTCAAAAGAATATGGTTACAATGAGGCTCTAAATAAATTTTTAACATAAATAAAATCCAAAACCCTAACCCTAGAAGATGAAAAGCCAACAGTTTTGTGGACCCTGTTTTGGGTAGTTTGGTGTATCAACTTCCTGAGGGCATAACTTTGGCATACGATTTCTGTTTGGGGTGCACAATAGTTTTTTGGAAAGGTATCATCGAGGAGATTCATTTTGGGGGCTCAATCAGAGCCTTTGGATATCATTAAGGTGCACTATCCCAAAAAAACTTTGTTTAGGCTGAAAAATTGCTAAAAATAGTAAATTGCCAGAAGATTATTTTGAGCCAATTGGAATAGGTGGGTGGCCATGGATATCCACCTGGATCAATCCTCCCTCCTTAGGAAGAAATAGTCTCAATTATGTTGAGTGCATGAGGGAGAGGGAAAAGCATTTGTTGAATTTGCATCTTGATGAGTTGCTTTCTTTGTTAGAGAAGTTGTGTTGCTTAGCTTGTTGAAAGTTGTCATGAACCTGTGGATGGAAGGGTTAGACCTTTTTAACTAGTCTAGCTACATGAGATGACTGTGTGAAGAAGGAATACTTTCACTTTTCTTCAATCTTTTCAACCTTCTTCTGTTGGATAGAAAGTGCTTGGACTAAGGCTATAGTGGTTGTGGTGTTCTTTTGTTTACCTTTTGAACAGACTGTGAAAAAGCTGAAATTTGTAGTATGAGATACTAACTTGCAAAACTATTTAGGTGGGAAAGTAGTTGGAACTACCTTTTGTATCCTATAGAGATGACCCCTTGGAGTAACAATGACACTATGAGGTTGAGACTCATAAATAGCATGGTGGTTCCACATATATGGTTGGCCCAAGAGAAAATCACAGACACACAATAGGGAAACATCACATAATACCTCATCCTTGAAGGGTTGGATGCCATATGACAATCGACACTATTGGTTGACACAGATATCTCATCCCTGGTGAAGCCACCCGATGTTGTATGGATGTGGGTGTGGTGTTGTCGACAATCCCAACTGTTTGACAACCTCTGCTAAGATTAGGTTCTTCTGGCTTCCGCTATGAACAATAAAATGCAGCGGGGTCCCTTTCACCCACATCTGTGAATGAAAAAAGTGCTCCCCCTCTTAAGGATCTACTGTTTCTTCTGGTTGAATTTTTGTGGTCGCGACAATAGCAGTGGGGTCTGCGTCGATGATCTATATTGTCCCATTATTTTCTGAATCAAATTATGAATCAAGGTTCGTCTCCTTGTTTTTTATCTAAGCCACCAATGAATTTTTTTAGCAACATTCATTAGTGTTGTGCCAGGGGTGTTTGTGGAAATCACACCACTTTCTAGTGTCCTTCTTCATCTTCCCTTGACACTTGTTTTCCTGTGGCTTGGACTAGTTTTCAGAAGGTTGTTTGCTAGGTTTGTCTTTATCATATTTTGGATGTTGCGGATTTGCAAACCCAAACTCTCATTTGTTCTAGTGCCTAAATTTCTACTCGATTTTGACAACATATTGATAGGCAAATCCCAGCAATGAGATGTTCAGAAACTCCATTTTAGTTTGTATGTATCTGTGTAGATCCCCATGGTATTTCAGAACCAAATGTCGCTCATATTATTTGATACCCAGCTTGGTGTGAAAGGTATGGAAGGTATTGGTGAACTCTGACACTATTTGTCCCCTCTCTTGACGCAGCGTGGTCCATCTCATGTATCGATCATCATAGTTACCAACAAGGTAATATTGTTCCTTGACTGCATCCACAAAAAAATACCAAGTGGACTCGACCCCATATATTCCAGACTCCTCTATGGAACTTTGCTCCTAGTAAATTTCCCACCAATGTTTGACATGGGGGAGAGCCTTAAGGAGTGCGAAGGTGATATTTTCCCTATCAAAAAAATTGTGAACAGAGAAATAACCTTCTAGCAGATATAACCATTTTTCTAGGTCATGTGCATTTATCTATCCTTCAAATACGATAATATCAAAATTAACTTGTACCTTGAAAGGTGAGGTGCCTCCAAAGTGGTCGCTTGATGAAGACACACTGATTTTTATCGGCAAGCGTTGAAGGATATGGGAAAAATTCTCCATCATTTCGTCCCTTTGTCGCATGAGAGCTTGTTCAAGCAACAAATTAATAGAATCGTCTTTTCTATCATTTTTCTTTTCTTCCACCATCGAGGGTTTCTTGGGTGTGAGAGAGTGATTGTCCTCGAGAGATACAAGATCGAGACCCTACTTTCTATACTCGAACCTCATCGGGGACATGCATTGAAAAAAACGATCAAGAGCAACTGCTCTGATACCACTAATCCGGATTATTTTCGGCACGAAATGAGAGCGTAGATATAACACAAAAATATAAAGAAATATTGCAATATATCCAATAATATAACAGATATATACCAGAGATATAACCATAAACAAAGAGCTATAGTAATACACAATTTCTATTAATGAGTGAAATGTACAAAACTATAGAAATACATAGTGAAAGACTCGCTAGAATGGTGGCAGCTTATCTCTGAGAAAATATGTGACGGCTACTCGCATTCGCAAGAATATGGTTACAATGAGGCTCTAAAGACCTTTTTAACATAAATAAAATACAAAACCCTAACCCCAAAAGATGAAAATCCAACAGTTTTGTGGAGCTTGTTTTGGGTAGTTTGGTGTATCAACTTCTCGAGGGCGTAACTTTGGCATACGATCTATGTTTGGTTCGCACAATAGCTCGTTGGAAAGGTATAGTCTAGTAGATTCATTTTGGGGGCTCAATCAGAGCCTTTGGCTATCATTGAGGTGATCAATCCCAAAAAAACTTCGTTTGGGCCGAAAAACTACTAAAAATAGTAAATTGCCAGAAGATTGTTTTGAGCCAGTTGGAATAGGTTGGTGGCCACAAATATCCACCTGGATCATGAATGTTTTTTCGAATGTTTTTATGTGCATTAATTTCAATTCATGGATTATTCTATTGTTATTTTGGTGTCTAATGCATCTAGTAAGGATTTCTATTCTGTCAAGTTATCTTATGTGATATAGTAAATTACTTACTTTGTTATTTTTAGTGAATAGTTATATGTGCTTTATTAATTTGTTTCTATTGTTTTTTGTAATAGGTATGTTTTCATGTAATGCATTAATTGTTGTAGAATTACTTTTGTAGAAAAGTATTAATTAAATGGAAAATTTCTTGTGATGTTCATGTCGGTTTCTCCCTTTCCAAAATAGTGTAAATTTATGTTTCCTAGGAATATCCTTGTAGCGGTATTTTTCTATGGAATTAGTTCTTAGAAGAATAAAGTTATGAAGTTGTTTCTATTTATTGTTTCTGAGAGTTATCTTTTGAGAACAAATTTCTTTAAATCCATTTAGATTAGATTTATTTCTTGCAATTTCTTATATAACATAAAAGAGGAGAAATAGTGACTCTTTGAAATTCATACATTCATCAACATAATATGAAAAAACAATGAAATTCATAAAAAAAAAACGTGCTATGAAATATGTGTGTGTGTGTATCATCTAAACTGTACATTTTTTACAAAATGGCACATCATACCCAATATACAAAACGATAGCAACTACCCTAACATAAAACGGCCATATGGTGGCCTAGATACAAAATGGTAGACATTGATCACTCATTGACCACTTCCACCCTCGCCACCCTTAGGAGCATCCTGGAAATTGATATTTCTTCTCTTACTCAAAGAAGTACCTCGAGTGGTTTTGCACTTGGGCGTGGTTCATCACTCTGAAGACTAGACAAAGAAATAACATTCTTATAAGTTTTTTTCCACAATGAATTAAAATAATTACAAAATGATACTTTATAATTCAACATAAGACAACTCACTACAGATGATAATGGAAATCATGAGGGTGTTACCCCTCCTCTCCGACCCTAATCTGTTATCAATTCCAACCTACGTCAATTACAAGGATCAAATCATGAAATGTAAACAAATATGCATAAATTGATCATCAACACATTATCTAACCGTGAATAAATTAGGCAATGGTGGAGAGTCGATAGCGGGTGGAGCGCTCATTTGTACAACCTTCTCTAAGGTAACATCTACTATGACAGTCTCGATGGATGGCGCAGATGGAAATGGTGGTGGGGGTGGGTGGTGTATGGGTGCATCCATTGTGGATGGATGTGATGGAAGAGGTGGTGCAGATGGGTGGTCTATGGGTGTATCCACTGGAGATGCATGGAAAATGAAAGAAGATGGGGGTGAGTGGTGATAAACCCCCAAGGGTTGTACACGGGATGGTATGACCCTTGGCATAGAAACAAATAACCCAAGAGTCGTGGCAGGGTTCCCAAAGACTGGATTATCCCTATAACTGAAGAAAATATTAACAACCTACATACATAATAATATTGTTATTAGTACCAAAAAGTAAAATTCAACAACATAAATAAAACAAATTTGAGATTTAAACGAGCTTTAACTCAACACGTGATACCTGTGAAGGTGGTGACTTGTCCATCCTAAGTGGACATTGTTCATCAACACATGGTACCACAACCTGTAGAAACACAAGAAAATTATATTTGAGGATGCCAAAAAATAAAAAATAAATCACAGTGGTGAATTTATCAAATGTGACACATACCTA
>JASDQU010736145.1:38938-56569 GCA_032191745.1 Picea mariana | reverse complement strand
AAGCTTCTAATGCTCACGACTTCATCAGGTAAATATTGCAATTGCAGAAACAGACTGTTTATGCAATAAATTAAGATATATTCATTCAGCTGCAATTGAAAGAGATTGTTTATCCAATAAACTAGGAGACAATGAATCAGATCAGTGAAATTGACTTGGATTTGTGCAGTTCTATGGAGGAGGGATACGAGACAAACTGCGGAGATAGAGGAGTGCAACTATCAGGAGGGCAAAAGCAGCGGATTGCGATAGCTAGGGCGATCATCAAGAATCCAAGCATATTATTGCTGGACGAGGCAACGAGTGCATTGGACAGCCAGTCGGAGAAGATCGTTCAAGAGGCGCTGGACAGAATTATGAAGGGGAGAACGAGTATTGTGATAGTTCATCGACTGACTACCATTCAGAATGCAGATTCCATTGCTGTGATTCAAGACGGGAAAGTCATCGAGCAGGGATGTCATTCGTATCTGATGAGCAAAGGAGAAGGCAATCCATATTTCTCTCTCGTCAATATGCAGCGACGGCACCATTAAGTTCTGATCTCCTTGCCTCATAAAAATTCCACAGCGATGCACACCGTAATTCTGAAACTCCAGACTATGTTTGTGTGGTGTTTTTGCATTACCTTTCGTGTCATCACGCCATTGGCAAATGTTGTTGGAGATGATAAAGGCAGCTTATCAAATCGAATGCAGCATGGAGCCTAGAGGGGAGGAAAATCATCATTATGAACTGATATACTTCTTAAATCTTTATCTTTATGTTAATAGGTAATTCGAAAAGTTTATGTCTTTTACTAATATATTGGAACCTAACACTTTTACCACTAGCACAGCCACTCAAAACAGTGGCTGATGAAGGCTGAAAGGTGTGGATAGAAAATGAAATGTACAGTCAGAAAATGAAATGTACAATCAGAAAATGAGCATTTACAGCCAGTATAGCGAGCGTGTTAAATCCAAAGTTTAATCATTTAAACATGGCAATCATATAGTGCTATAGTAATTTCTTAATATGATTAAGTAAATGTTAAAAGGTAAACAGGTTAACTGATGCATTCAAAAATACAAGGAAGTTATGAAGAGGAAATCACATTCATTGATTTGAGAGGACGACTAAGAATATGTTAGCCATCACATTAGAATTTTAGATTAAAAGGTGATTAATTGTGCTCATTGTCATTAGGCCTTTCGACTTAAATATATTGGAACCTATATGAACCTATATGTTTCTTAAATCTATTTTTATGTCAATGGGAAAATGGGACAATTACAAAGGATGACATTTTTTACTAATATTAGCACAACCACATTACAAAGGTGGTTGATATATTAGTATAGGCCATATCAATAAGAGTTAAGGTTTCGGATTAATCTTACAATAAATAGGAAAAATTAAGGTTAAGGTTTTATATTAATCCTATAATAAATAGATAAAATTAGGGTTAGAGTTTGAAATTAAAATTAAAGTTAAAGTTTCATATTAAGATTAGAATTAGAGTTTCAAATTAAGATTAAAATCTTCTAACTCAAAAAGATTTGGAATGAAAAGTTAGACACTAATTCTAGGGCTCATTCAAATTGCAACTCATAAATAGCTGAAAAATTAAAACTAAATAAGAGTGAAATCCAACTCTATATTAACAATAAAATATTTTTAAACAAATAAAAATTTAAAAATATATAAAAATTGAAAAAATTGAAACCTAGATTAAAAAATAAATGATTTCTAAACTATTGGAACACAGATTAAAAAACAAAGTAAGACTTATTCACATCCATCCTTTAACAGACTTCTCGAACATTCAGACTTCTTGAACATTTTGTATCACTTGGGCTGAAGATTTAAAAGGAATAAATATTTGAACATTTTGTATCACTTGGGCTGAAGATTTAAAAGGAATAAATATTTGAACATTTTGTATCACTTGGGCTGAAGTTTTAAAAGGAATAAATATCAAAAGAAAGCCAAATTCAATCGCTAAAACACTCATCTAAAGAAAATTTATCAATTCCCTGGATCTTGGACATGCAAGGAACGCAAATTCAGTATTATCGAAAAAAGCATCCGGAGATCGGAGATGGATAGGTAGAGCTATAAAAAATTGCTCTGCTGAACGAGATCCTAAACCCGTCACGTGACTTGTTCCCTTAGCAAATTTACGCGTGCCCTAGATCTCAAACATGCAAGGAACGCAAATTCAGTCCAAAGCATCCAGAGATCGTAGATGAATGGGTAGAGCGAGCGAGAAGAAATTACTTTGCTGAGTGGGATGCTATGTTTTTCATAAGAAATTACCTGATCCCTTTAGACGCTGGAGTTTCTTGATTGCAGATGGCTCTTCATCTTCGTTTCATGTGGGAGATGAGATGAAATTTGAAAAGCCTCCGAAGCCACACACTCTACATATCCAACATATTTCATCACTAGGTTAATCATAATAAAATGAAATCTGTTAATAATCAAAATGTGGCAATGAGCTGGTGAGTAGTGTAATTTTTTAATATGATTAAGGAGCTGGTGAGTAGTGTTATTTTTTTAAATTATTAAGTAAATGTGAAAAAGTAAACACCTAAACTTAAGTCTTTATAAAAGTAAGAAAATTAATAGTTGAAATCACAACCCTTGATTGATTTATTGTGACAACCAAGAATATTCCATCCACATTTAATCATGTCCATACAAAATGCATTAAAAACTAAAACCCTATTAAAAATGTACTTAATTAATAAAATATTTTTAGTGTTAAAGTTTTTTTATATTTATAGGTTTTTAAATTACATTAAAATAATATATTAATAAAATATATTATAATAATAATAATCTACTTTTAAGATTGATCTCGCTCTCTAGATCTAGAATCTTTTTGTTTAGAGGTCTTGTCTCCTTAAATATGGAATAGCATTTTCATTTCTCTCTAGGAGTTGCGGACTCAGTGGTTTTGATGATAGGGATGTCGTCTTCCTCTCTTTTTGCACTCGCACCTCCTTTGCTTTTGGATCGTTGGTTGAATGGAGCTTTCAGGTCCTAGATTTTTTTGGATCCGATGTGTTGATTTGGTGTCGTGGTCAACACATTGTGGTCCACTCTTGGGCATGCAGCTTATGTTTCCTTTTTTCTTATGTTCGGTGATAGGATATGGACTTTGAGGTCCATATTATTTTCAAGGTGTGAAGTGTTTGATTTAGTCCTCAGTCAGCGCTTTGAGGCCTTGTATTTTATGGGCATGCAGCGACTCGTCTCCTTCATTGGATGCAAGTTGATTTGCGTGGATGGTTCTAATAGGTTTTGTTGATTCAATCGTTTTTGGTTTTTCTCTAGCTTTGTTGGATGTTCAAGGTTTGATGTATGCCCATATCGGGTTCTTATTGGTGGTTGTTGGTGTCTTTTTTCTTCCTCATCTCATAAGGGGTTTTGGGCCAGAGCTTTGAGGTCCTCGCTAAGGGCGTGCGATGGAACAGGAACTTTGAGGTCCTTTTTGGGGGCGTGCATCTTTCTGGTTTCTCTTTTTCTGGTGTTCGAGGGGGTCTTCGTTGGTGCCATGGATTTATGGTTCTTTCTCGATGTGGGATCTTCTTACCGCTCTGACTTGGTCCTTCCGATGTCCAGGATTTCTCTCTGGCATCTCCACGTCCAGGATTTCTCTCTGGCATCTCCACTTCTAGCGAGTTTATCTTTGTGTTTCTTCTGCTCACTATACCCATGATTGAATCATACTTAAAACACCTACAAAATATAATTTGATTCTCTTAAAATGAATAGAATTAATCTTTTTTTTCATAAAAAATAAAAATAATGTGTTTATATACACTCATAAACCATACTTAGCGATATCTTTAAATATTACCTATAATATATTAATATGAAAAATATTTTAATAAATGACTATATTATACCAAAGTGATTACTATCATTTTAATAATATACAAAATTACTACCATAACACAAATTATAAATACAAACAATATTCATATGATTTTCTATATACCGTATCATTACAATAATATAATTAGAATTATATAATATAATTATGTATAGAACAATAATATAATTAGAATTATATAATATAATTATGTATAGAACAATAATATAATTAGAATTTTATAATATATTTATGTATAGAATTGAAAATTATATAATATAATTAATTAAAATTATATAAATGCAAAATTTATATAAATACAAACAATATTCATATGATTTTCATATACCGTATCGTTACAATAATATAATTAAAATTATATAATATAATTATGTATAGAACAATAATATAATTAGAATTTTATAATATAATTATGTATAGAACAATAATATAATTAGAATTTTATAATATAATTATGTATAGAACAATAATATAATTAGAATTTTATAATATAATTATGTATAGAATTGAAAATTATATAATATAATTAATTAAAATTATATAAAATGCAAAATTTAAAAAAAGATAAAGGTTTTCATTTTAATAGATTTGATTTTTCTTTACCTTTAATAAATCTAGAGTTAAAATAGATCTATATTACTGTATGGAATTAATTGTATATAATTATATATAATTTTTAAGATTATGAAATAATATTGATATAATTATTATTTTAAGAGAATATATAATTTATATTGTTATTATGAAACTGATTACATAAATAATATATATTATTATTAAAATAATTTTAATCAATAATTCATTTATGTGATTACCATATGATATGTTATGTTATGGTAATAATAATACTAATAATATTTATTTTAGTAATAATAACATATATCAATATATGTTATCTATGTTTTTATAATTGTTATAGTGTATTAAAGTAATTAAGATATGTTATAATAATAATAATAGGAATAACATTTATTTTATTAATAATAAAATATATGTTATTTATATTTTTATAATTGTTACAGTGTATTAAAGTAATTAAGATATGTTATAATAATAATAATAGGAATAACATTTATTTTATTAATAATAAAATATCTGTTATCTATATTTTTATAATTGATATAGTGTATTAAAGTAATTAAGATATGTTATAATAATAATAGGAATAACATTTATTTTAGTAATAATAAAGTATATCGATATATGTTTTTTATAATTGTTATAGTGTATTAAAGTAAGTAAGCAATAGTTATTACATATTTGTAATTATTAAATTATTAAAATAATTATATATAAATAAATATATATAGTTTAATATGATTTAACATTAATAACATATTAATAATTATTGTTACATATATTTATGAGTTATGAGTTATGTATTAATTATATCAATAAACAAGATTATAGTTATATTAATTTTTAATATTTTAATGTAAAGATGTGGGATCCTATAATATAATAACAATATGAGTTATGAGTTATGTATTAATTATATCAATAAACAAGATTATAGTTATATTAATTTTTAATATTTTAATGTAAAGATGTGTGATCCTATGATATAATAACAATATCTTGATTATATATAATTATATAAAATGTATGGTGATGTTACTTCTTAAAATATTGATAAATGATATTATATAATAATAATAATCTATGTTTGTGGGACAAGGGACACCATGTGAACAGAGATTTGAACATGTGACTTCTATTGAGGAAACATATGTTTTTAATCATTAGGCTCATTCATGTTGTATAATATTGAATAATTATATTATATATCTTAATATTTTTTAAATATAATATATTATTTAACATATATTATTATTATTGATAATGATGATGATTAACATCACTTGAGACTAGAATTGATTTATTAGACCTTAAGCATGTAAGAGATTACTTCGATTTCTTTAAAATTGTATGCATATGCTCAAAAAGCAAAAAACATTGAGAGAAGCATTCTAAGATCACGATAGTTTTGATGACTTAGGACGTTATGAAGATTTGTATTGTGGAAAATATTTTTAAATTGAGATCTAATTTGGGTATAGGCATTGCATTCTAAGAGAAAGTATTTTTCATCTTCAACCCTCTTAGTATCACAAAGATGTCAAATTCTTTCCTCCCATGGTGTTTTGGGAATTGTCCAATGCCTGATTTCACTCTGCAACTCGTGAGAGTTTGTTCTTACTTTAGCAATGTTGATTTTCTTCTTTGCACTTGTCAAAACTGAGAGGTATTTTTTATCTTCTAGAGACCAACTCCTTATAGTATCTTAATTTTCTTTTATCCTCTAATTATTTATTACGCCACATATTGTCCTTAAATTTAGATGTGATAATATTTTTAATATTATCGGTATTCTTCTTGATGACTTCTTGTATTTCCTAATGATTTAATCAAGATTTGGCATCTTTATGCCATCCCCGCTTGATTCATTGTTGGTTTTGGCTAGAGTTTGAAGCAAGTTTGGGGAGCATCTTGTCATCATGTTGTTTATATTGTTCTTGTACATTAGGTTCTTAAATCATAGCAATGTTATCAATGGGGGAAAGACTCGCTTCTATGAGGAGGATAGGATAGGGTGTATTGCCTTTAATTTTAATATTATAAGTTATACAATTATGTTGGGTTTGTTTTATCTTTCTTCATGATTCTCTAGAGATGTTGCATCCCCAAACTTCACATCCATATAAGATAACCGGAATGACAAGAGTGTGAAAGAGGATTTTTTTAATCCCAAAGTCAAAGGTCCGCTAATTTACAATTGTTTTCAAGCCCATAATAATATTTCCACCCTCCATTAATCATTTTCTCAATGCTATAGTTCCAATTGAGATTGTGATGAATATCAATTATGAGATATTTGTATGAAAGCACTTCCTCCAAGATATTATTATCATATACAAAAGTGTCATAGGTGATTTAAATAAATGATTAACTTATGGTTGATTATCATATTTGATTATATTCTAATGTAATAATAATATAATCCATATTCAATATATAGTTCATTATATAGTATTCTTATGTTTTAACAAATTTAATATATATAGAGATGACTATATATTTATATTTTATTGTATATGACTGTAATATACAAAGTTAATTTTTTAAATAATTATATAGTTTTGACCATGGTTGACTATAATAACATTTGTTGACTATGTTTTATTATAGTTGAATTGGGTTAACTATGGTTGAGTATAGCTGACCATATTTAAGTATTGTTGACTATGTTTTAATATGGTCATCTATGGTTGACCATGTTTGACAATAGTTGACATTGATTAACTACAATTGACTATGGTTACCCATGGTCGATTATGGTTGACTTTGGTTATCTATGGTTGACCATTGCCAATCATGGTTGGACATGGTTAACCATGGTTGACCATATCAACATTTTTTTACTATGTTTGATTATAGTTTAATATGGTTATGTCAAATTGCTACATTCCTTAACAGTTATGTTACATCACGATATTAATATTGACTTACTTATGTTGAATTGCTACATCCCTCAATGTTTATTTTGCAATACAACCTTATCAAGGGTTTTGTCACATTGTGACCTTCATCAAGGGTTATGTTGGATTGCAACATTTGTCAATGGTTATGTCACATAATAAACATTCATGAAGGGTTGTCTTGAATTGACTTTGTTGACTTCGGTTGGCCATGGTTGATTATGGTTGACCATGATTGTTCACGATTGATCATGTTTACCTTTGCTTAACTATGGCTATTGTGGTTAACCATGGTTTACTATTGATGACCATGTTGACCCTTGTTAAACATGTTTGACTATGCTTCAATATTGTTGGCTATCATTGATAATGTGTTGGATTATGGGGTTCCACAATGGTTATGTTGCATTATGACATTCACCTTAGTTTAGTTATGTTGAACTGCTACACTCCTCAATGGTTGTGTTGCATTGTGACATTCAACATGGCTTCCTTGTGTTGAATTGCTACATCCATTGGATAACTTTTTAGGTAAAAAATGGGCCTAAAAAAAAATGTGTTTTCAATATCAAATTTAAAAGAACTATAGGATTCAAGATGATGATGTCAACCATAAGGGTAAACAATTTTGGACGGAAAGAAAAAGACTACTTTTTTATCGTATTTTTGACTTATCTTTTTGTCGGTTTATTCAAATTTCAAGTGTAGGCACTCATTGGATGTAGATTTAAATTATTCATCCAATGTGTACCAACTCTACATACTTTGATCGACCCACGGTGAGATAAATTGGAAATGCATGAAAAAATGTGTTTATTTAAAAAGTATGCAGAGTGGGTATGCATTGGATGAAGAATTTGATTCTGCATCCAATGAGTGTGTACACTTGAAATTTGAGTAAACCTACAAGGAGATAAGTTTAAAATACAATTAAAAAACAATTTTCTTTATTTCCCTTTGAAAATCCATTACTCTTATTTTATTATTCTAACTATTATTTTCCTCAAAATTTCTCTAATGCCTCAATGGATATGTTACAATATGAATTTCATCAATGGTTCTTCCACATTGTGACATTCATCAAGGGTTATGTTAGATTGCAACATTCCTCGATGATTACATCACATTGTAGACATTCATGAAGGGTTATGCCTCATTGAGTATAGTAGAGATTGGTTGGCCACAGTTGACTATGGTTGACCATGATTGACTATATTTATTGTGTTTACCTTTGGTTGAATGTGGTTGACCATGGTTTACTATGGATGACCATGTTGACTATCCTTTAACATTGTTGAATTTGGTTTAGTATGGTTGGCTATAGCTAATAATATGTTGGATTGTGAGGTTTCGCAATGGTTATGTCACATTGTGACACTCATCTTGGCTTAGTTATGTCAAATTTCTACATTCATCAATGGCTATGTTTCATTATAGCATTCATCTTGGCTAAATATGTTGATTTGTTACATCCCTCAATGGTTATGTTATAATACAACCTTAATCAAGGGTTTTTTTGCATTGCAACTTCATCACTTGGATTATGTTGGATTACAACATTCCTCAATGGTTATGTCAAATTGCGAAATTTATCTTGACTATCTTTATTTTAAATTACATTTTGGTGTTCATCAAGGAATATTTCACAATGTGGTGATCCTCAAGGGTTATGTTGTGTTATCCCCATTTTGTGGGATAACTAAGGAGATGATGTCTCGAGGCTCTCAAGTTGCAAACATGGAGTATCAAGAGACAGCTTGACCATCAGCGTTGACTTGCATAGACAGAGACCCACCTCATCACCACAGCTCCAGGTTCGTCATGACGGTATCCACCACATTAGCTGGCCTCCAAAAAACATTGGGTCTTGCTCCATGAGGTACAAGTCAGGTATTATGGTGAGTGTCATTTTTTGAGGCATTTAAGTTTGTTGCATCTATTACTTCTTTTGATTATGTGACATTTGATTGGACATTATGCTCTTTGCCTTGTTTCACTTTAGTGGTTGACATTGTGCCCTAGTAAGTGGGTCACCCTTAGGGATAGGTATGCTATGGTTGATCATAGTTAAGTATTTTTGACCATAGTTAAGTATGGTTGACCATAGTTAAGTATTGTTGACTATTTTTTAATATGGTCATCTATGGTTGACCATGTTTGACAATAGTTGACATTGATTAACTATAATTGACTATGGTTACCCATGGTCGATTATGGTTGACTTTGGTTATCTATGGTTGACCATTGCCAATCATGGTTGGACATGGTTAACCATGGTTGATCATATAAACATTTTTTTACTATGTTTGATTATAGTTTAATATGGTTATGTCAAATCGTTACATTCCTTAACAGTTATGTTGCATCACGATATTAATATTGACTTACTTATGTTGAATTGCTACATCCCTCAATGGTTATTTTGCAATACAACCTTATCAATGGTTTTGTCGCATTGCGACCTTCATCAAGGGTTTTGTCGCATTGCGACCTTCGTCAATGGTTATGTCACATAATAAACATTCATGAAGGGTTGTCTTGAATTGACTTTGTTGACTTCGATTGGCCATGGTTGATTATGGTTGACCATGATTGATCACGATTGATCATGTTTACCTTTTCTTAACTATGGCTATTGTGGTTAACCATGATTTACTATTGATGACCATGTTAACTCTTGTTAAACATGTTTGACTATGCTTCAATATTGTTCACTATCATTGATAATATGTTGGATTATGGGGTTCCACAATGGTTATGTTGCATTATGACATTCACCTTAGTTTAGTTATGTTGAACTATTACGCTCCTCAATGGTTGTGTTGCATTGTGACATTCAACTTGGCTTCCTTGTGTTGAATTGCTACATCCATTGGAGAACTTTTTAGGTAAAAAATGGGCCTAAAACAAAATGTGTTTCAATATCAAATTTAAAAGAACCAATAGGATTCAAGGTGATGATGTCAACCATAAGGGTAAACAATTTTGAACGGAAAGAAAAAGACTACTTTTTTATCGTATTTTTGACTTATCTCTTTGTCGGTTTACTCAAATTTCAAATGTAGGAACTCGTTGGATGTAGATTTAAATTCTTCATCCAATGTGTACCAACTCCACATACTTTGATCGACCCATGGTGAGATAGATTGGAAATGCATGAAAAAATGTGTTTATTTAAAAAGTATGCATAGTGGGTATGCATTGGATGAAGAATTTGATTATGCATCCAACGAGTGTGTACACTTGAAATTTGAGTAAACCTACAAGGAGATAAGTTTAAAATACAATTAAAAAAAAAAATTCTTTATTTCCCTTTGAAAATCCATTACTCTAATTTTATTATTCTAACTATTATTTTCCTCAAAATTTCTCTAATGCCTCAATGGATATGTTACAATATGACCTTCATCAATGTTTTTTCCACATTCTGACATTCATCAAGGGTTATGTTGGATTGCAACATTCCTCGATGATTACATCACATTGTAGACATTCATGAAGGGTTATGCCACATTGAGTATAGTAGAGATTGGTTGGCCACAGTTGACTATGGTTGACCATGATTGACTATATTTATTGTGTTTACCTTTGGTTGAATGTGGTTGACCATGGTTTACTATGGATGACCATGTTGACTATCCTTTAACATCATTGACTTTGGTTTAGTATGGTTGGCTATAGCTAATAATATGTTGGATTGTGAGGTTTCGCAATGGCTATGTCACATTGTGACATTCACCTTGGCTTAGTTATGTCAAATTGCTACATTCATCAATGGTTATGTTTCATTACAGCATTCATCTTGGCTAAATATGTTGATTTGTTACATCCCTCAATGGTTATGTTATAATACAACCATAATAAAGGGTTTTGTTGCATTGCAAATTCATCACTTGGATTATGTTGGATTGCAACATTCCTCAATGGTTATGTCACATTATGAAATTTATCTTAACCATATTTATTTTAAATTACATTGTGGTGTTCATCAAGGGATATTTCACAATGTGGTGATCCTCAAGGGTTATGTTGTGTTATCCCCATTTTGTGGGATAACTAAGGAGATGATGTCTCGAGGATCTCAATTTGCAGACATGGAGTATCGAGAGACATCTTGACTAGTAGTGTCCACTTGCATAGACAGAGACCCACCTCACCACCAGGTTCGTCATGACGGTATCCACCACATCAGTTGGCCTCCAAAAAACATTGGTTCCTGCTCCATGAGGTACAATTCAGGTATTATGGTGAGTGTCATGTTTTGAGGCATTTAAGTTTGTTGCATCTATTACTTCTTTTGATTATGTGACATTTGCTTGGACATTATGCTCTTTGCCTTGTTTCACTTTGGTGGTTGACATTGCGCCCGAGTAAGTGGGTTACCCTTAGGGATAGGTATGCTACTGGGAGGTCCTTTTTATGAGTCATCAAGATGTTCTTGACCATACTTGTCACTTTCCACACTTCATCCCCTCATCTCCTCACCTTTTGGGATTTTTTGGTGTATTGAACCAAGAAGGGTTTGACCCTCACTTCATGGGAAGAAGGGGCTGAAGGCCCAGAGGCTTGTAACTAGAAAAAGATAAAATCCAAACCATTAACCTTCTAGATGATCACCTAGGGATCCTGTGTACAATGAAATGTCTCTCATAAGAAACTAATGGAACCTATGAAAATTAAATATAACAAAATTCCAACTAAGGAGGAGCATGTGTGGGCACTGTTTTTATTGCTTAGGTAGAATCCACACACATGTTTCCAACTTGGGGAAACATGATGTGACTAGGGTAGAGTCAAGATGGGCATAGTTTTTTATGCTTAAGTAAGTGCCCCCCCTTGGCTTCAACCTAGAAAAATCCTAAAAGAATAAAAGGCAACAAATGGGCTTGGAAAAATTTTGCATTGAAAACAAAGGTGCAACACACCCTCTACAAAGGCACCCACAAGTGAGACCCTACAAATCCTTGTATGTCATGAACCCCATACCCAAAATTATTTTCTCCATCCATGACACATCATCCACATGACTTAGAAGGATGTCACCTCAGGAAACACCCCTAAATTTTAGGTACGATTTGCTCAATAGGTCGCTTTGCCAACCCTCCCATACCTAAACTTGGAAAATTGTATAGGGTCTTTAAGCATACATTTATTTTGATGACATGGTTTCGATGTACTTGCTTATAAGGCTTTTTTATTGGTTTTATTTAGTCATCATTATGCTTTGACTTGAGATCCTTGGAGGGCGTATCCATTTGTCTTTGTAGGACCCAGCTGGTGGACCATTTTGGAGGAACAAGCCTAGCTTGGGATTCCATGGGGCTTGAATCCCACAGGTTGGATACTAGGGCCCACATGTTTGATGAAGAATACTTTCCTTTGGAGGGATAGAAGACATCATGGAGGACCTAACCTAGACCCTACCACCCAAACAATTTTCTTAAGAAGGACAAAATGTCACCCTTGAGGGCTTGACGTCATAGTAGGGCTAGGGTTTGGTGGTGGTTGAGGACACTTGGCACGTTTTGAAGGAAGGAAGCCATGGATCATGGAGAAGAGGATTGGATCGAAGATAGGTGGGATTTGGAGGCCTAGCTCTCCCATCTCCTACTCCAACGACTTGCAAAAGTGACAAAACGTCACCTGTCTTACTTAGGGTTTTGTTTATGTGCAAATTATGGATTAAAAAAGTATTATTTTGTGTAAAGAGGAAATATTAGGGTCGTTGACCCCTTATATTTTGGATTACCCTAAATTATGTCGACAAACTATGTTTAGAACATTTTGTATAAATAGAGATCATTTGTATCTCATTTTCATCATAGCTCTCCCATTATGAGAAGCCTTCCTAGCTGAAATTTCTTCCCTCTTTGGGAAATCTATATCTCTAGTATTCTTTTTTTTATTTCTCTTGGCTATTAGTGGAAGAAGTAGTGCGCTACCTCTCTTGGAGCTAGGTTCTTGCATTTTTGGTGGATTATCTTGGCAAAAGAAAGTTTATCTTGTTGTGCTTAGACTAGGTAAGGAATCTATATTATTGTTGTTTCATTGATTGGTTACAAGTGTGATTTTTCTAGACTTTCTTGGGGAGTATAAAGGTTTACAACCCCACCATATCCATCATTTTTTTCTTGAAATAATTTGTTGCTTGAGGTTTTACTAGGAGAAGTAAAAGGGTTTACACCCTCCTAGTACTTCCTAGTTAACCTTGCTTGCCTTGGGGAGTAAAATGGTTTACACCCCCAAGGAGATAGCATTGTTAGATCTTTATTGGTTTAACTCTATAACCCAATAGCTAAAGGTACTAATCTAATTTCATTGTAAGAATAAAATCTTGCAATTGTTAATGTGAAAACTCAAAATTTTTAGATTGTCTAAATTGGAATCAATTCTATGCTTTATGTGTTTGGTTGAGCTACTAGGGCATCTCATTTTTCTAAGTGATTCTTGTTGTTTTCATAATATTGTATCTACAGCTATTAGGGTTGCAGAAACCCTATTGCAACTTTATTAATAACTCACAAACCAACCATCAAAAGTTGCTAAAAGTTTGCCCCTATCCTCTACTAGTCTCAGCACACTTTTTGGGTGGATTGTTGGCAAGTTTTGATGATTGATCTCTTTTTTGTAACAACTGGTATGCTACAGCCATAAGGCTTCAATTATATCTCTAAAATACTAATTTCTTACATCCTTGTTTCATGCTAAAGTCTTGTGCTTTCATGCTTGATTTAAACTAATCATTGCTAGCTTGTCTCTTGCAATCTTAACTAGACTTTTAGAAACTTTATTTGTATCTCTGATTATCATTTTGTTGCTGACATATATTATTTTTTATTGCTTCAATTAGGTATAGAAATATGAACCTACTTTTCCAACATATTATTGGGCTTGTATCTTTGTTTTATGTGTCTCAGGTAGGTACAATCACTCCTTGGCAGGTCTTCTATACATTGGCACATCTTCTACCATCTACGAGACTCTTTTCAAGCCCTTTATACTTTCCATAATTGACATATATGGGTACTCTTAATCATCTCTTCATCTTCCATCTCATCTCCTCCAGGGTCACCGAGATTCCCCCCTTTTGGTGATTACTTCATCTCTAAAGTGACATGAATACCTATCTAAGGTGACAGTGGGTAGGTGTTCTCTTAGTTTTCGCCATTTTGTGGTTGGGTTGGGATTTTCCCAACCTACAACTTGTGTGATAACATGTTTCATTGCAATATTCCTTAATGTCTATATCTCATTGTGCCATTCATCTTGGTTGGTTTATGTCAAATTTCTATGTTTCTCAATTGTTATGTCCAATTGCAATGTTCATCAAGGGTTATGTCCCATGCAACATTCCTCAAGTGTTATGTTGACTATCAAATTATTCATCTCCAGAGCTATTAGGTATTTGTGAGGAATTGTGCTATGATGATTCTTTTATCCATGATCCTCACGTTATTGGTAACTATCATGTGTCTCTCCTTGAAGTGCATTGTTAAAGAATGATCCCCAAACAACTATTATTCTTGTAGTCATAGATGATGATAATATCACTTTAGGTTCAAGTACTGCACTAGAATAAGTGGTGATAATCCTTCCCTACTTATAACATAGCTCTAGGTTATCTTTGTAAAATTGTATAAGGGTTTCTCTTGATTAAACCTTATTTATGTGTACTCCTTGTTGAAAAGTATCTAATAAGTGCCCTTATAGAACTGGAAGTTAATTGGGTGCATGTTTAATTTCATGATTATTTCAACATAATATGGAACATTTATCTTATCATGGTGCTTTATTTCTTCTCATAACACATATCCCCTCTTAATTATAATTAAACCCTATTTTAATCATACAGCCCCTCATAATAGCTATGTTGCATTATGACATTAAGACCTGTTGAATTCAATATTATGTCACATTGTGACACTTCGAGGTTTATAATATGGTTAATCTATTGTGATGTTATTCTTGGTTGGCATATGTCGATTTGATGTACATTCCTCAATGGTTATGTTGTATTACAACATTCATGAAGGGTTGTGTTGCATTGAGTTTGGTTGGCCATGGTTGAATAACACTAAGAGGTTTATAATATGGTTATATATTTTTTGATGTTCTACTTGGTTGGCATTGTTGACTTGCTATGTTCCTCAATGGTTATGTTGAATTATGACATTCATGAAGGGTTATGTCACATTGAGTTTGGTTGAGTTGGTTGGCCATGGTTGACTATGGTTGATGGTGATTGACTATGGTTGATCATGTTTACCTTTGGTTGACTACGGGTTAGCCCTGTAATGTTATATAAGGTTTTTGTTGGTTGAACCTTTTTTCTTTTGGATCCTTGTTACAAAGTATCTACTTAGTGCCCTTATAGAACTAAAAATTAATTGGGTGCAAGTTTACTTTCATGATTATTAAAACATAATATGGGACATTTATCTTATCTCAGAGTTTTCTTTCATTTCATTGCATATAGCCCCTCGTAATTAGGGATGATTTTAACGATTGAAATTTATTTTAAAATGTAGAAACCTTGGCAAATATTACTAATCCTTCATATGCCAACTATAAAATGTTTAGCGATATTTTTGTAAAAATATTCAAATTTCTAAGGATTTTATATAGTTTGTATAAAATTTTGGCGATTTTTAAGGTAAAATAATTTTATTCTTTAGAATTTGGGTGAATCATTTTTAGAATAGCGAATATTTTGTTGAGAAAAACCATGGAAAATTATCCCATGAGCGAAATTTAGCCCCTAAAATCATCCCTTCTCGTAATTACAAGTAGAACTTTTTTTAATCATATAATAGCCCCTTGTAATGGTTGTTGCATTGTGACATTAAGAGGTTTAATTGAATTTGGCATTAAGAGGTTTGATTGAATATTATATTGTGATACTTAGAGGCTTAGAAGATGGTTATATCTATTGTGATGTTATTATTGGTTGGCATATGTCGACTAGCTATGTTCCTCAGTGGTTATGATGCATTTGGCATTTATGAAGGGTTATGTCACATTGAGTTTGGTTGGCCATGATTGACTAACACTAAGAGATTTATAACATGGTTATATATATTGTGATTTTCTTCTTCATTGATATATGTCAACTTGATACGTTCCTCAATGGTTATGTTGAATTATGATATTCATGGAGGATTTTGTGGTATTTAATTTGGTTGACTTTAGTTGTCCATGGTTTACTATGGTTGGCCATAATTGATTATGGTTTATTATATTTACCTTTGCTTGACTATGGTTGAATGTGGTTGGCCATGGTTTACTATGGATGACCATGTTGACTATCATTAAATGCAATTGACTTTGGTTCAGTGTGGTTGTCTATAGCTAATAATATGTTGGATTGTGAGGTTCTAAAATGGTTATGTCACATCGTGGCATTCATATTGGCTTAATTATGTTGAATTTCCACATTCCTCAATGGTTATGTTGCATTATGACAATGATCTTGGCTTACTCACATCAAATTGTTAGGCTAAAATATGACCTTATCAAGTGTTTGTCACATTGGGACCTTCATCAAAGGTTATCATTGTATTACAACATTCATCAATTGTTATGTCACATTGTGACATTCATCTTGGATAACTTTATGTCAAATTGTTATGTTCATGAATGGTTTTATCACATTTTGATGTTCATCAAGGGTGATGTTGTGTTGTGACGATCCTCAAGAGCTATGTTGCATTGAAACATTTCTTAATGGTTATGTCTTAATGTCTCATTCATATTGGTTGTTGTGACCTTCATCAAGGTTTATGTCACATTGTGACATTCATATTTGCTAACTTTATGTCAAATTGTTAGGTTCATCAATGGTTTTGTTTCATTGTGGCATTCATCAAGGGTTATGTCACGTTGCAACAATCCTCAAGGGTTATATTGCATTTAAATATTCCTTAATGGTTATGTCTCATTACAACATTCATCTTGGTTGACTTTGGTTGGTCATGGTTAACCATGATTAACTATGAATTATGTTTACCTTTAGTTGACTATGGTTGAATGTGGATTCAGTATCATTTTCATGTGAATGAATCTGGATCTTTTTATTATAATATTTATAGAACTTTTGGGGACAATCAATAAGAAAAATTGTATAGATTGTTGAAGTTTTGGTTTCTACGTGAGAAAAAAATTTCTAAATAATATATATTTTATAGGTCGAAATATATAAAATAAAATAAAAATTCTTTTTAAAATGAATATCTACACAATACTTATTTACAAATAATACTCATTGAA
>JASDQU010736145.1:2406-26938 GCA_032191745.1 Picea mariana | reverse complement strand
AGGAGTGCAACTATCAGGAGGGCAAAAGCAGCGGATTGCGATAGCTAGGGCGATCATCAAGAATCCAAGCATATTATTGCTGGACGAGGCAACGAGTGCATTGGACAGCCAGTCGGAGAAGATCGTTCAAGAGGCGCTGGACAGAATTATGAAGGGGAGAACGAGTATTGTGATACCTCAGCGACTGACTACCATTCAGAATGCAGATTCCATGGCTGTGATTCAAGACGGGAAAGTCATCGAGCAGGGAAGTCATTCGTATCTGGTGAGCAAAGGAGAAGGCAATCCATATTTCTCTCTCGTCAATATGCAGCGACGGCATCATTAAGTTTTGATCTCCTTGCCTCATAAAAATTCCACAGCGATGCACACCGTAATTCTGAAACTCCAGCCTATGTTTGTGTGTGGTGTTTTTGCATTACCTTTGGTGTCATCACGCCATTGGCAAATGTTGTTGGAGATGATAAAGGCAGCTTATCAAATCAAATCGAATGCGGGATGGAGGAAAAACATCATTATGAACTGATATGCTTCTTAAATCTTTATCTTTATGTTAATAGGTAATTCGAAAAGTTTAATTCTTTTACTAATATATTGGAACCTAAAACTTTTACTAATATATTGGAACCTATATTAACCTATATGTTTCTTAAATCTATTTTTATGTCAATGGGAAAATGGTACAATTACAAAGGATGACATTTTTTACTAATATTAGCACAACCACATTACAATGCAACCACATTACAATGGTGGTTGATATATTAGTATAGGACATATCAATAAGAATTGAGGTTTTAGATTAATCTTATAATAAATATGAAAAATTAAGGTTAAGGTGTTATATTAATTCTATAATAAATAGGTAAAATTAGGGTTAGAGTTTAAGATTAAAATTAAGGTTAAAGTTTCATATTAAGATTAGAATTAGGGTTTTAAATTAGGATTAAGATCTTTTAACTCAAAAAGATTTGAAATGAAAAATTAGACACTAATTCTAAGCTCATTCAAATTGCAACTTATAAATAGCTGAAAAATTAAAACTAAATAAAAGTGAAATCCAACTTTATATTAACAATAAAATATTTTTAGACAAATAAAAATTTAAAAATAAATAAAAATTGAAACCTAATTTTAAAAATAAATGATTTCTAAACTATTAGAACACATATTAAAAAACAAATTAAGGCTTATTCACATCCATCCTTTAATAGACTTCTCGAACATTCAGACTTCTTGAACATTTTGTATCACTTGGGCTGAAGATTTAAAAGGAATAAATATTTGAACATTTTGTATTACTTAAGCTATCACTTGGGCTAAAGATTTAAAAGAAATAAATATTTGAACATGCTGAAGTTTTAAAAGGAATAAATATCAAAATAGGGCTGAAGATTTAAAAGGAATAAATATCAAAACAAAGCCAAATTCAATCGCTAAAACACTCATCTAAAGAAAATTTACCAATTCCCTGGATCTCAGAGATGCAAGGAACGCAAATTCAGTATTATCGAAAAAAGCATTCGGAGATGGATGGGTAGAGCTATAAAAAATTGCTCTGCTGAGATGCTAAACCAGTCATGTGACTTGTTCTCGGGTTTTATAGTGTAATGGTAATGAGTTGGTGAGTAGTGTAATTTTTTAATATGATTAAGTAAATGTGAAAAAGTAAACACTTAAACTTAAGTCTTTATAAAAGTAAGGAAATTAATGGTTGAAATCACAACCCTTAATTTATTGTGACAACCAAGAATATATTCCATCCACATTTAATCATGTCCATACAAAATGCATTAAGAACTAAAACCCTATTAAAAGTGTAAGTAATTAATAAAATATTTTTAGTTTTAAAGTTTTTTTATATTTATAGGTTTTTAAATTACATCAAAATAATATATTAATAAAATATATAATAATAATAATAATCTACTTTTAAGATTAAGGCCAAGCCAAACATCAAATTGGTGTATGCTACCCTAAAATCTCTTAGTTTAGGGGTCTTGTCTCCTTAAATATGGAATAGCATTTTCATTTCTCTCTAGGAGTTGAGGGCTCAGTTGTTTTGATGCTAGGGATGTCGTCTTCCTCTCTTTTTGCACTCGCACCTCCTTTGCTTTTGGATCGTTGGTTGAATGGAGCTTTGAGGTCCTAGATTTTTTTGGATCCGATGTGTTGATTTGGTGTCGTGGTCAACACATTGTGGTCCACTCTTGGGCGTGCAGCTTCTGTTCCTTTTTTTCTTATGTTCGGTGATCCGATATGGACTTTGAGGTCCATATTATTTTCAAGGCCTTGTATTTTATGGGAGTGCAACTACTCATCTCCTTCATTGGATGCAAGTTGATTTGCGTGGATGGTTCTGATAGGTTTTGTTACTTCAATCGTTTTTGGTTTTCCTCTAGCTTTGTTGGATGTTCAAGGTTTGATGTATGCCCATATCGGGTTCTTATTGGTGGTTGTCGGTGTCTTTTTTCTTTCTCATCTCATAAGGGGTTTTGGGCCAGAGCTTTGAGGTCCTCGCTAAGGGCATGCAATGGAACAGGAACTTTGAGGTCCTTTTTGGGGGCGTCCATCTTTTTGGTTTCTCTTTTTCTGGTGTTCGAGGGGGTCTTCGTTGGTGTCATGGATTTATGGTTCTTTCTCGATGTGGGATCTTCTTACCGCTCTGACCTGGTCCTTCTGATTTCCAGGGTTTCTCTCTGGCATCTCCACTTCTAGCAAGTTTATCTTTGCAGTTTTTTTCTTTCCTGGTGTATCCTTCATGCCAGGGTTCCTTGTGTTTCATTGGTCCTTTTCTGACTTATATCGGGTTGTTCACATCGCTTTCTATTGTTTTTTTTGTGGATTATTAGTTAGTTCTTGAACCCCTCTGGGTTTTTTCTTTTGCTCACTATACCTATGATTGGACCGTGCTTAAAACACTTACAAAATGTAATTTAGTTCTCTTAAGATGAATAAAATTAATCTTTTTTTTTCATAAAAAATAAAATAATGTGTTTATATACACTCATAAATCATACTCAGCGATATCTTTAAATATTACCTATGATATATTAATATGAAAAATATTTTAATAAATGATTATATTATAACAAAGTGATTACTATCATTTTAATAATATACAAAATTACTACTATAACACAAATTATTATATTATAATATAATATAAATACAAACAATATTCATATGATTTTCTATATACCGTATCATTACAATAATATAATTCTAATTATATAATATAATTATGTATAGAACAATAATATAATTAGAATTTTATAATATAATTATGTATAGAATTGAAAATTATATAAATTAAAATTATATAATATAATTAATTAAAATTATATAAAATACAAAACTTAAGAAAAGGATAAAGGTTTTCATTTTAATAGATTTGATCTTTCTTCACCTTTAATAAATTTAGGGTTAAAATAGATTTGTATAGAATTAATTGTATATGATTATATATAATTTGTAAGATTATGAAATAATATTGATATAATTATTATTTTAAGAGAATATATAATTTATATTGTTATTATGAAATTGATTACATAAATATTATATATTATTATTAAAATAATTTTAATCAATAATTCATTTATGTGATTACCATATCTTATATTATGGTAATAATAATGATAATAATATTTATTTTAGTAATAATAACATATATCAATATATATTATCTAGGTTTTTATAATGATTATAGTGTATTAAAGTAATTAAGATATGTTATAATAATAATAATAATAGGAATAACATTTATTTTATTAATAATAAAATATATGTTATCTATATTTTTATAATTGATATAGTGTATTAAAGTAATTAAGATATGTTATAATAATAATAGGAATAACTTTTATTTTAGTAATAATAAAGTATATCGATATATGTTTTTATAATTGTTATAATGTATTAAAGTAAGTAAGCAATAGTTATTACATATTTATAATTATTAAAATGATTATATAAATAAATATATATAGTTTAATATGATTTACCATTAATAACATATTAATAATTATTGTTACATATATTTATGAGTTATGTATTAATTATATTAATAAACAAGATTATAGTTATATTATTTTTTAATATTTTAATGTAAAGATATGTGATACCATAATCTAATAACAATATCTTGATTATATATAATTATATAACATGTATGTTGATGTTACTTCCTAAAATAATGATAAATGATATTATATAATAATAATAATAATAATAATTTATGTTTGTGGGACAAGGGACTCCATGTGAACAGAGATTTGAACATGTGACCTCTATTGAGGAAACATATGTTTTTAATCATTAGGCTCATTCATGTTGTATAATATTGAATAATTAAATTATATATCTTAATATTTTTTAAATATAATATATTATTTAACATATATTATTATTATTGATAATGATGATGATTAACATCACTTGAGACTAGAATTGATTTATTAGACCTTAAAAAGGTAAGAGATTACTTTGATTTCTTTAAAATTGTATTTATATGCTCAAAAAGCAAAAAACATTGAGAGAAGCATTCTAAGATCACCATAGTTTTGATGACTTAGGAGGTTATGAAGGTTTGTATTGTGGAAAATATTTTTAAATTGAGATCTAATTTGGTTATAGGCATGGCATTCTAAGAGAAAGTATTTTTCATCTTCAACCCTCTTAATATCACAAAGATGTCAAATTCTTTCCTCCCATGGTGTTTTGGGAATTGTCCAATGCCCAGTTTCACTCTGCAACTCATGAGAGTTTGTTCTTACTTTAGCAATCTTGATTTTCTTCTTTGCATTTGTCAAAACTGAGAGGTACTTTTTATCTTCTAGAGACCAACTCCTTATAGTATCTTAATTTTCTTTTATCCTCTAATTATGTATTACGCCACATATTATCCTTAAATTTAGATGTGATAATATTTTTAATATTATCAGTATTCTTCATGATGACTTCTTGTATTTCCTAATGATTTAGTCAAGATTTGGCATCTTTATGCCATCCCCGCTTGATTCATTGGTGGTTTTAGCTAGAGTTTGAAGCAAGTTTGGGGAGCATCTTGTCATCATGTTGTTTATATTGTTCTTGTACATTAGGTACTTAAATCATAGCAATGTTATCAATGGGGGAAAGACTTGCTTCTATGAGGAGGATAGGATAGGGTGTATTGCCTTTAATTTTAATATTATAAGTTATAAAATTATGTTGGGTTTGTTTTATCTTTCTTCATGATTCTCTAGAGATATTGCATCCCCAAACTTCACATCCATATAAGATAACCGGAGTGAAAAGAGTCTGAAAGAGAATTTTTTAAATCCCAAAGTCAAAGGTCCGCTAATTTACAATTGTTTTCAAGCCCATAATAATATTTTCACTCTCCATTTATCATTTTCTCAATGCTATAGTTCCAATTGAGATTATGATGAATATCAATTCTGAGACATTTGTATGAAGGCACTTCCTCCAGATATTATTATCATATACAAAAGTGTCATAGGTGATTTAAATAAATGATTAACTTATGGTTGATTATCATATTTGATTATATTCTAATGTAATAATAATATAATCCATATTCAATATATAGTTCATTATATAGTATTCTTATGTTTTAACAAATTTAATATATATAGAGATTACTATATTTATATTTTATTGTATATGACTATGTAATATACAAAGTTAATTTTTTAAATAATAATATAGTTTTGACCATGGTTGACTATAATAACATTTGTTGACTATGTTTTATTATAGTTGAATTGGGTTAACTATGGTTGAGTATAGTTGACCATATTTTACTATATTTAACTATGGTTGACCATATTTAAGAATTGTTGACTATGTTTTAATATGGTCATCTATGGTTGACCATGTTTGACAATAGTTGACATTGTTAACTACAATTGACTATGATGACCCATGGTCGATTATGGTTGACTTTGGTTATCTATGGTTGACCATTGCCAATCATGGTTGGACATGGTTAACCATGGTTGACCATATCAACATTTTTTTACTATGTTTGATTATAGTTTAATATGGTTATGTCAAATTGCTACATTCCTTAACAGTTATGTTGCATCACGATATTAATATTGACTTACTTATGTTGAATTGCTACATCCCTCAATGTTTATTTTGCAATACAAACTTATCAAGGGTTTTGTCGCATTGTGACCTTCATCAAGGGTTATGTTGGATTTCAACATTCGTCAATGGTTATGTCACATAATAAGCATTCATGAAGGGTTGTCTTGAATTGACTTTGTTGACTTCAGTTGGCCATGGTTGATTATGGTTGACCATGATTGATCACGATTGATCATGTTTACCTTTGCTTAACTATGGCTATTGTGGTTAACCATGGTTTACTATTGATGACCATGTTGACTCTTGTTAAACATGTTTGACTATGCTTCAATATTGTTGGCTATCATTGATAATATGTTGGATTATGGGGTTCCACAATGGTTATGTTGTATTATGACATTCACCTTAGTTTAGTTATGTTGAACTGCTATGCTCCTCAATGGTTGTGTTGCATTGTGACATTCAACTTGGCTTCCTTGTGTCGAATTGCTACATCCATTGGAGAACTTTTTAGGTAAAAAATGGGCCTAAAAAAAAATGTGTTTTAAATATCAAATTTAAAAGAACCAATGGGATTCAAGATGATGATGTCAACCATAAGGGTAAACAATTTTGGACGGAAAGAAAAAGACTACTTTTTTATCGTATTTTTGACTTATCTCTTTGTCGGTTTACTCAAATTTCAAGTGTGGGCACTCATTGGATGTAGATTTAAATTATTCATCCAATGTGTACCAACTCCACATACTTTGATCGACCCACAGTGAGATAAATTGGAAATGCATGAAAAAATGTGTTTATTTAAAAAGTATGCAGAGTGGGTATACATTGGATGAAGAATTTGATTCTACATCCAATGAGTGTGTACACTTGAAATTTGAGTAAACTTACAAGGAGATAAGTTTAAAATACAATTAAAAAACAGTTTTCTTTATTTCCCTTTGAAAATCCATTACTCTTATTTTATTATTCTAACTATTATTTTCCTCAAAATTTCTCTAATGCCTCAATGGATATGTTACAATATGACTTTCATCAATGGTTTTTCCTCATTGTGGCATTCATCAAGGGTTATGTTAGATTGCAACATTCCTCGATGATTACATCACATTGTAGACATTCATGAAGGGTTATGCCGCATTGAGTATAGTAGAGATTGGTTGGCCACAATTGACTATGGTTGACCATGATTGACTATATTTATTGTGTTTACCTTTGGTTGAATGTGGTTGACCATGGTTTACTATGGATGACCATGTTGACTATCCTTTAACATCGTTGAATTTTTTAGTGTGGTTGGCTATAGCTAATAATATGTTGGATTGTGAGGTTTCACAATGGTTATGTCACATTGTGACATTCATCTTGGCTTAGTTATGTCAAATTGCTACATTCATCAATGGTTATGTTTCATTACAGCATTCATCTTGGCTAAATATGTTGATTTGTTACATCCCTCAATGGTTATGTTATAATACAACCTTAATCAAGAGTTTTTTTGCATTGCAACTTCATCACTTGGATTATGTTGGATTGCAACATTCCTCAATGGTTATGTCACATTGCGAAATTTATCTTGACCATCTTTATTTTAAATTACATTTTGGTGTTCATCAAGGGATATTTCACAATGTGGTGATCCTCAAGGGTTATGTTGTGTTATCCCCATTTTGTGGGATAACTAAGGAGATGATGTTTCGAGGATCTCAAGTTGCAGACATGGAGTATCGAGAGACAGCTTGACCAGCAGTGTCCACTTGCATAGACAGAGACCCACCTCACCACCACAGCTCCAGGTTCGTCATGACGGTATCCACCACATCAGCTGGCCTCCAAAAAACATTGGGTCTTGCTCCATGAGGTACAAGTCAGGTATTATGGTGAGTGTCATTTTTTGAGGTATTTAAGTTTGTTGCATCTATTACTTCTTTTGATTATGTGACATTTGATTGGACATTATGTTCTTTGCCTTGTTTCACTTTAGTGGTTGACATTGCGCCCTAGTAAGTGGGTCACCCTTAGGGATAGGTATGCTATGGTTGACCATAGTTAAGTATTTTTTACCATAGTTAAGTATGGTTGACCATAGTTAAGTATTGTTGACTATTTTTTAATATGGTCATCTATGGTTGACCATGTTTGACAATAGTTGGCATTGATTAAATACAATTGACTATGGTTACCCATGGTCGATTATGGTTGACTTTGGTTATCTATGGTTGACCATTGCCAATCATGGTTGGACATGGTTAACCATGGTTGATCATATCAACATTTTTTTACTATGTTTGATTATAGTTTAATATGGTTATGTCAAATCGTTACATTCCTTAACAGTTATGTTGCATCACGATATTAATATTGACTTACTTATGTTGAATTGCTACATCCCTCAATGGTTATTTTGCAATACAAACTTATCAAGGGTTTTGTCGCATTGTGACCTTCATCAAGGGTTATGTTGGATTGCAACATTCATCAATGGTTATGTCACATAATAAACATTCATGAAGGGTTGTCTTGAATTGACTTTGTTGACTTCGGTTGGCCATGGTTGATTATGGTTGACCATGATTGATCACGATTGATCATGTTTACCTCTGCTTAACTATGGCTATTGTGGTTAACCATGATTTACTATTGATGACCATGTTGACTCTTGTTAAACATGTTTGACTATGCTTCAATATTGTTGGCTATCATTGATAATATGTTGGATTATGGAGTTCCACAATGGTTATGTTGCATTATGACATTCACATTAGTTTAGTTATGTTGAACTATTACGCCCCTCAATGTTTGTGTTGCATTGTGACATTCAACTTGGCTTCCTTGTGTCGAATTGCTACATCCATTGCAGAACTTTTTAGGTAAAAAATGGGCCTAAAAAAAAAATGTGTTTTCAATATCAAATTTAAAAGAACCAATAGGATTCAAGATGATGATGTCAACCATATGGGTAAAAAATTTTGAACGGAAAGAAAAAGACTACTTGTTTATCGTATTTTTGACTTATCTCTTTGTCAGTTTACTCAAATTTAAAGTGTAGGCACTCGTTGAATGTAGATTTAAATTCTTCATCCAATGTGTACCAACTCCACATACTTTGATCAACCCACGGTGAGATAAATTGGAAATGCATGAAAAAATGTGTTTATTTAAAAAGTATGCAGAGTGGGTATGCATTGGATGAAGAATTTGATTCTGCATCCAACGAGTGTGTACACTTGAAATTTGAGTAAACTTACAAGAAGATAAGTTTAAAATACAATTAAAAAATAGTTTTCTTTATTTCCCTTTGAAAATCCATTACTCTTATTTTATTATTCTAACTATTATTTTCCTCAAAATTTCTCTAATGCCTCAATGGATATGTTACAATATGACCTTCATCAATGTTTTTTCCACATTGTGACATTCATCAAGGGTTATGTTGGATTGCAACATTCCTCGATGATTACATCACATTGTAGACATTCATGAAGGGTTATGCCGCATTGAGTATAGTAGAGATTGGTTGGCCACAATTGACTATGGTTGACCATGATTGACTATATTTATTGTGTTTACCTTTGGTTGAATGTAGTTGACCATGGTTTACTATGGATGACCATGTTGACTATCCTTTAACATCGTTGACTTTGGTTTAGTGTGGTTGGCTATAGCTAATAATATGTTGGATTGTGAGGTTTTGCAATGGTTATGTCACATTGTGACATTCACCTTGGCTTAGTTATGTCAAATTGCTACATTCATCAATGGTTATGTTTCATTACAGCATTCATCTTGGATAAATATGTTGATTTGTTACATCCCTCAATGGTTATGTTATAATACAACCATAATAAAGGGTTTTGTTGCATTGCAAATTTATCACTTGGATTATGTTGGATTGCAACATTCCTCAATGGTTATGTCAAATTCCGAAATTTATCTTGACCATCTTTATTTTAAATTACATTGTGATGTTCATCAAGGGATATTTCACAATGTGGTGATCCTCAAGGGTTATGTTGTGTTATCCCCATTTTGTGGGATAACTAAGGAGATGATGTCTCGAGGCTCTCAATTTGCAGTCATGGAGTATCGAGAGACAGCTTGACTAGCAGTGTCCACTTGCATAGACAGAGACCCACCTCACCACCACAGCTCTAGGTTCGTCATAACGGTATCCACCACATCAATTGGCCTCCAAAAAACATTGGGTCTTGCTCCATGAGGTACAAGTCAGGTATTATGGTGAGTGTCATTTTTTGAGGCATTTAAGTTTGTTGCATCTATTACTTCTTTTGATTATGTGACATTTTCTTGGACATTATGCTCTTTGCCTTGTTTCACTTTGGTGGTTGACACTGCGCCCTAGTAAGTGAGTCGCCCTTAGGGATAGATATGCTACTGGGAGGTCCTTTTTATGAGTCATCAAGTTGTTCTTGACCATACTTGTCACTTTCCACACTTCATCCCCTCATCTCCTCACCTTTTGGGATTTTTTGGTGTATTGAACCAAGAAGGGTTTGACCCTCACTTCATGGGAAGAAGGGGCTGAAGGCCCAGAGGCTTGTAGCTGGAAAAAGATAAAATCCAAACCATTAACCTTCTAGATGATCACCTAGGGATCCTGTGTACAATGAAATGTCTCTCATAAGAAACTAATGGGACCCGTGAAAATTAAATATAACAAAATTCCAACCAAGGAGGAGCATGTGTGGGCACTGTTTTTATTGCTTAGGTAGAATCCACACACATGTTTCCAACTTGGGGAAACATGATGTGACCAGGGTAAAGTCAATATGGGCATAGTTTTTTATGCTTAGGTAAATTCCCCCCCTTGGCTTCAACCTAGAAAAATCCTAAAAGAATAAAAGGCAACAAATGGGCTTGGAAAAATTTTGCATTGAAAACAAAGGTGCAACACGCCCTCTACAAAGGCACCCACAAGTGAGACCCTACAACTCCTTGTATGTCATGAACCCCATACCCAAAATTATTTCCTCCATCCATGAAAATCATCCACATGACTTAGAAGGAGGTCACCTCGGGAAACACCCTAAAGTTTAGGTACGATTCACTGAATAGGTCGCTTTGTCAACCCTCCCATACCTAAACTTGGAAAATTGCATAAGGTCTTAAGCATACATTTATTTTGATGAGGTGGTTTGGATGTACTTTCTTATAAGGCTATTTTATTGGTTTTATTTACTCATCATGATGCTTTGACTTGAGATCCTTGGAGGGTGTATCCATTTGTCTTTGCAGGACCCAGCTAGTGGACTGTTTTGGAGGAACAAGCCTAGCTTGGGCTTCCATGGGGCTTGAATCCCACAAGTTGGATGCTAGGGCCAACATGTTTGATGAAGAATACTTTCCTTTGGAGGCATAGAAGACATCATGGAGGACCTAACCTAGACCCTACCACCCAAACAATTTTCTTAAGAAGGACAAAATGTCACCCTTGAGGGCTTGATGTCATAGTAGGGCTAGGGTTTGGTGGTGGTTGAGGACACTTGGCAGGTTTTGAAGGAAGGAAGTCATGGATCATGGAGAAGAGGATTGGATCGAAGACAGGTGGGATTTGGAGGCCTAGCTCGCCCATCTCCTACTCCAATGACTTGCAAAAGTGCCAAAATGTCACCTGTCTTACTTAGGGTTTTGTTTATGTGCAAATTATGGATTAAAAAAGTATTATTTTGTGTAAAGAGGAAATATTAAGGTCGTTGACCCCTTATATTTTGGATTACCCTAAATTATGTCGAAAAACTATGTTTAGAACATTTTGTATAAATAGAGATCATTTGTATCTCATTTTCATCATAGCTCTCCCATTGTGAGAAGCCTTCCTAGCTGAAATTTCTTCCCTCTTTGGGAAATCTATATCTCTAGTATTATTTTTTTTGTTTCTCTTGGCTATTAGTGGAAGAAGTAGTGCACTACCTCTCTTGGAGCTATTTTCTTGCATTTTTGGTGGATTATCTTGGCAAAATAAAGTTTATCTTGTTGTGCTTGGACTAGGTAAGAAATATATATTATTCTTGTTTCATTGCTTGGTTACAAGTGTGATTTTTCTAGACTTTCTTGGGGAGTATAAGGGTTTACAACCCCACCATATCCATCATTTTTTTCTTGAAATAATGTGTTTCTTGAGGTTTTACTAGGAGAAGTAAAAGGGTTTACACCCTCCTAGTACTTCCTAGTTAACCTTGCTTGCCTTGGGGAGTAAAATGGTTTACACCCCCAAGGAGATAGCATTGTTAGATATTTATTGGTTTAACTCCGTAACCGAATAGCTAAAGGCAATACTCTAATTTCATTAGAGGAATAAAATCTTGCAATTGTTAATGTGAAAACTCAGAATTTTGAGATTGTCTAAATTGGAATCAATTCTATGCTTTATGTGTTTGGTTGAGCCACTAGGGCATCTCATTTTGCTAAGTGATTCTTGTTGTTTTCATAATATTTTATCTACGGTTATTAGGGTTGCAAAAACCCTATTACAACTTTTTTAATAACTCGCAAACCAACCATCAAAAGTTGCTAAAAGTTTGCCCCTACCCTCTACTAGTCTCAACACACTTTTTGGGTGGATTGTTGGCAATTTTTTATGGTTGATCTCTTTTTTGTAACAACTGGTATGCTACAGCCATAAGGCTTCAATTATATCTCTGAAATACTAATTTCTTACATCCTTGTTTCATGCTAAAGTCGTGTTCTTTCATACTTAATTTAAACTAGTCATTGCTAGCTTGTCTCTTGCAATCTTAACTAGACTTTTAGAAATTTTATTTGTAGCTCTAATTATCATTTTGTTGTTGACATATATTATTTTTTATTTCTTCAATTAGGGATAGAAATATTAACCTACTTTTCCAACATATTATTGGGCTTGTATCTTTGTTTTATGTGTCTCGGGTAGGTACAATCACTCCTTGGCAGGTCTTCTATACAGAGGCACATCTTATACCATCTACGAGACTCTTTTCAAGCCCTTTATACTTTCCATAATTGAAATATATGGGTACTCTTAATCATCTCTTCATCTTCCATCTCATCTCCCCCATGGTCACCGAGATTCCCCCCTTTTGGTGATTACTTCATCTCTAAAGTGACATGAATACCTATCTAAGGTAACAGTGGGTAGGTGTTCTCTTAGTTGTCGCCATTTTGTGGTTGGGTTGGGATTTTCCCAACCTACAACTTGTGTGATAACATGTTTCATTGCAATATTCCTCAATGTCTATATCTCATTGTGCCATTCATCTTGGTTGGTTTATGTCAAATTTCTATGTTTCTCAATTGTTATGTCACATTGCAATGTTCATCAAGGGTTATGTCCCATGCAACATTCCTCAAGTGTTATGTTGACTATCAAATTATTCACCTCCAGAGCTATTAGGTATTTGTGAGGAATTGTGCTATGATGATTCTTTTATCCATGATCCTCACGTTATTGGTAACTATCATGTGTCTCTCCTTGAAGTGCATTGTTAAAGAATGATCTCCAAGCAACTATTATTCTTGTAGTCATAGTTGATGATAATATCACTTTAGGTTCAAGTACTGCACTAGAAGAAGTGGTGATAATCCTCCCCTACTTATAACATAGCTCTAGGTTATCTTTGTAAAATTGTATAAGGGCTTCTCTTGATTAAACCTTATTTATTTGTACTCCTTGTTGAAAAGTATCTACTAAGTGCCCTTATAGAACTGGAAGTTAATTGGGTGCATGTTTAATTTCATAATTATTTCAACATAATATGGAACATTTATCTTATCATAGTGCTTTCTTTCTTCTCATAACACATATCCCCTCTTAATTATAATTAAACCCTATTTTAATCATACAACCCCTCATAATAGCTATGTTGCATTGTGACATTAAGACATGTTGAATTCAATATTATGTCACATTGTGACACTTCAAGGTTTATAATATGGTTAATATATTGTGATGTTATTCTTGGTTGACATATGTCGATTTGATACATTCCTCAATGTTTATGTTGCATTACGACATTCATGAAGGGTTGTGTTACATTGAGTTTGGTTGACTTTGGTTGGCCATGGTTGAATAACACTAAGAGGTCTATAATATGGTTATATATTTTTCGATGTTCTACTTGGTTGGCATTGTTGACTTGCTATGTTCCTCAATGGTTATGTTGAATTATGACATTCATGAAGGGTTATGTCGCATTGAGTTTGGTTGATTTGGTTGGCCATGGTTGACTATGGTTGATGGTGATTGACTATGGTTGATCATGTTTACCTTTGGTTGACTACGGGTTAGCCCTGTAATATTATATAAGGTTTTTTTTGGTTGAACCTTTTTTCTTTTGGACCCTTGTTACAAAGTATCTACTTAGTGCTCTTATAGAACTAAAAGTTAATTGGGTGCAATTTTACTTTCATGATTATTAAAACATAATATGGGACATTTATCTTATCTCAGAGTTTTCTTTCATTTCATTGCATATAGCCCCTCGTAATCAGGGATGATTTTAAGGATTGAAATTTATTTTAAAATGTAGAAACCTTGGCAAATATTACTAATCCTTCATATGCCAACTATAAAATGTTTAGCGATATTTTTGTAAAAATATTCAAATTTCTAAGGATTTTATATAGTTTGTATAAAATTTTGGTGATTTTTAAGGTAAAATAATTTTATCCTTTAGAATTTGGGTGAATCATTTTTAGAATAGCGAATATTTTGTTGGGAAAAACCATGGAAAATTATCCCATGAGCAAAATTTAGCCCCTAAAATCATCCCTGCTCATAATTACAAGTAGAACTTTTTTTAATCATATAATAGCCCCTTGTAATGGTTGTTGCATTGTGACATTAAGAGGTTTAATTGAATTTGACATTAAGAGGTTTGATTGAATATTATATTGTGACACTTAGAGGCTTAGATGATGGTTATATCTATTGTGATGTTATTCATGGTTGGCATATGTCGACTAGCTATGTTCCTCAGTGGTTATGATGCATTTGACATTTATGAAGGGTTATGTCACATTGAGTTTGGTTGGCCATGGTTGACTAACACTAAGAGATTTATAACATGGTTATATCTATTGTGATTTTATTCTTCATTGATATATGTCAACTTGATACGTTCCTCAATGGTTATGTTGAATTATGATATTCATGGAGGATTGTGTGGTATTTAATTTGGTTGACTTTAGTTGTCCATGGTTGACTATGGTTGACCATAATTGATTATGGTTTATTATATTTACCTTTGCTTGACTATGGTTGAATGTGGTTGGCCATGGTTTACTATGGATGACCATGTTGACTATCATTAAATGCAGCTGACTTTGGTTCAGTATGGTTGTCTATAGCTAATAATATGTTGGATTGTGAGGTTCTAAAATGGTTATGTCACATCGTGGCATTCATATTGGCTTAATTATGTTGAATTGCCACATTCCTCAATGGTTATGTTGCATTATGACAATGATCTTGGCTTACTCACATCAAATTATTATGCTAAAATATGACCTTATCAAGTGTTTGTCACATTGGGACCTTCATCAAAGGTTATCATTGGATTACAACATTCATCAATTGTTATGTCACATTGTGACATTCATCTTGGATAATTTTATGTCAAATTGTTATGTTCGTGAATGGTTTTATCACATTGTGATGTTCATCAAGGGTGATGTTGTGTTGCGATGATCCTTAAGAGCTATGTTGCATTGAAACATTTCTTAATGGTTATGTCTTAATGTATCATTCATATTGGTTGTTGTGACCTTCATCAAGGGTTATGTCACATTGTGACATTCATATTCGCTAACTTTATGTCAAATTGTTATGTTTATCAATGGTTTTGTTGCATTGTGGCATTCATCAAGGGTTATGTCACGTTGCAACAATCCTCAAGGGTTAGATTGTATTTAAATGTTCCTTAATGGTTATGTCTCATTGCATCATTCATCTTGGTTGACTTTGGTTGGTCATAGTTAACCATGATTAACTATGAATTATGTTTACCTTTAGTTGACTATGATTAAATGTGGATTCAGTGTCATTTTTACGTGAATGAATCTGGATATTTTTATTATAATATTTATAAAACTTTTTGGGACAATCAATAAGAAAAATTGTATAGATTGTTGAAGTTTTGATTTCTACGTGAAAAAAAAAATTCTAAATAATATATATTTTATAGGTCGAAATATATAAAAATAAAAATGCTTTTTAAAATGAATATCCGTACAATACTTTTTTACAAATAATACTCATTGAAATTAGATGACTTAGTGCATTAGATGTTATTTACTAGTCTAAGTTGAATTTCTAAATATGGACTATGCACACTAAATAACTATAATATATGAAATAAATATCGTGTGCATATCTAAATAATACTTATAGAAATTTAATGGACGACTTAGTACATTTGATGTTATTTTCTAAATTAAATTGAACTGTGTAATTTCTTTTTTTTATTTGAATTTTGTTAACCCTAAATAACTTTGGACTTAATCGAGTTAGATGTTTTTTCTTTGCCAAATACTATCTCGTAACCTAAGTTGAGTTTGTACACATTATATTGGTATAATCATTGTATTATATTTCCTACTTATGTAATGATTTGCGATATAAAAAAAGTTACTCAAAAGGAAAAACACCGTTAACAATTACACTTGGACCAATCTCGCTCTTTTAAGAAAAATGTCAATAAAAATTCAGGGCCATTTTCACATGGAAGAATCTAGTTATTTTCACCAAAAGGTAAGAAGGTATACATTTTATGAATAAAAACACAACATGAGTTGTAACACTACGAATAATGAGCAGTAAATAACAAAAAGTAATAGTTTTTTTTTGTTTTTTTTCCATATTGCTAAGCTTTCATTTGAAAAATTTTGCAATGTAGACATTTAACCTATAAATATAGATAGTGAAGTTTTTATAGTCAACATAACATCAAAAATGTCACAATGCAACATAACTCTTGATGAATATTGCAATGTGACATGTGTCTACTTACTATGTTCCTCAAATTATTTAACTATTGTGTCATGTGGTAATTTTCCATTTGTATTTAGTGAAAAATATTCAGTGGAAGGTAATACTTAGCCTCTTCAACCTCATCAAGCATAGATGGCTCGTAGACTTTCAGGTTATCTACATTTACTACTAAGTAAATGCAGATATAAGGAGTAATACCAAGTATATAAGTGTTGTTTACTATCTTCAATAATATTTTGAAAGGTCTATATGTTAAGGATTTGAGTTTCTTCCTTAGTCCATGTAATGTTTCCTTAATACGGTGCAACCAAAATCTATTTATTACCTAGAAGATATTCTCAATGTAATGTTGACCATGTTTGGACTTGTATTTCTCTTGATACTTCTTCACTTTCTTTTGAACATCTAAGTGTATTTTCCTTACGTTGTCTATGAATTTTTCTACATTTAGTAAATCACTTGAGCTTGATACCCTTACTTCAAGCTATCCATATACAATATATAATGGTGATGGTGATAAAGATCCAAAAGAAATTTCAAAAGGGACCTTATTGGAGAATGTGTGGACAACTCTTTATAAGAGTGTTGTATGTAAACCAAATTTCTATCCCAAGTCATTGGATGGTATTCATTATAACCTCTCAAAAGATAATCCAAATTTTTATTCCTTGCCTTTATATTCCCATCATTTTTTGGATGAAATGAATTCGACATATTACATTTAGTATCCAACTTCTTCCACAATGAAGTCCAAAATTTACTGAGAAATCTAGTATCCCTATAATAAATCATGCTTCTTGGAATAGAAAAGTGCACCAAGATCCTTTCAAATAACAATATTGAAACCTTTTGTATTTTGATGTCCTGCTTACAAGCCATCAAAATACACATATTACTTAAATATCTACTACAAACTATAGGTAGTCACACCCTCTTCCTGGCCTCAACAAACCCCCAACAAAGCCCATGGGTATGATTTTTCATGTCCTTGTAGGGATTGGAAGTGGAATGTATAGTCCTTGCTTTTGATTACTACTTTACTGTACAACATAGAATACAAATATATGATAACTATAACTACTGTCTCCTACATATTGGGTCAATAAACACACCTCTACAAGTTAGATATATCCTTATTGACACCAAATTGACTAGAAACATTAGAGGTATGAGTCTCCCTTATTATCTATATACTCTTTCTTCCTTTGGTACACAAATATTTCCAATCTAGTAGATTGATTCATCTTGGAGATCGTAATCATAATTTGTTTATTTGTGTTGTCCTTGCATCTATTTATACACTACCATCTTCCTCATAGTCCTTTTTGTATGCTTCATGCATGAATGGCTCCTTGAGTTGTGATTTTTGGTGCTAGTGGTCTATATAGAAAATCAACCAACTTGTTGGTATTTCCCTTATTATATTTAATAACTAGAAGAAATTTTTGTAGAAATTCCATCCATTTACAATGTATTTCTTCTTGGATCTTACTATGGGATTGCAAGTATTGTAGAGGTTGGTGATCAATATGGAAGTTATTCTAGCCCTTACCCAATAGATAGTGCTTCCATTTCATCATTCATTGAACCAAGGGTTAGAGTTCCTTATCATATGTAGTGTAGTTTAGTACTTCTCTATGGAATATTTTTTAATGATAGTTGATTGATCTTCCTCCTTGCATTAATAATGCTCCCACAACATACCCACTAGCATTATTTTATACTTCAAAATACTTATCAAATTTAGGTAGTGTTAGGACCGGGACTTGAGTAATATTCAAATTTAGTTCTTCAAAGTATTTATATTGATTCTTACCTCTCTATAAACTCTTACCACTCACTACTAAAGCACGAAGTGGTGCTTCCATAGAGAAAAATGATATTATAAACTTTCTTAAATATCGAGGATCATCTCCCACAAAACTACCAACCTCTATAAAAATATTAGGATTGGAAATTTAAGGATAGAATATATCTTTGTAGGATCAATATTCAACTCACATTCACTAATAACATGCCCCAAGTAAAACTAGGTTCTCATTAAAAACTTACATGTTTTAAAGTTTTCTAACAATCGATGTTTCCTTACTGTCTCTAATGCTTGCTTCAAATGTAACATGTGATCCTTCCAAGTAGAAATAAAGATCAAAATGACATCCAAGTAAACTATGACAAATGAATCTATGAGTGTGTTAGCACATAAACTTGTCAAGGTCTTTAGAGGCATTTTTCCTACCCAGGTCTGTAATTTTGTCTGTCTTTCTTCCCTGTGCAAACCCGATTGTAATGTTTTCCTCTCGGCTTATGGTTTTCCTTTTGTTTGTCTTCATCTAGTTGATCAACCCATTTTCCTTATCAAACTGCCTGAAATCCATTGGCCGTAAGCCTTTATGTTTTCCCTAGGGTTGATGCATTTCTCCCTTTGCCTCTGTCACTGATCCTCTTATTCTCCCTGTGCCTCCATCCAGTCACCCAAGTAATCGTTCACAGGCCAAATTCATGACCACCAAGCGCCACACTTGAAGTGGTCCAGTGTAGACGCAAATCAAGAGAGAGAGCAAGTTCAGTCTTCAACAAAGGCAAGCGAGCGTGAGAATCGGGAGTTCAAAATGTTGTAAAACTATTCAGCAAAAATCGCGAAGTCTCGATTCGCGAAAAAGTAAATTTGGGTCATTCAATCATGGAGAGTTGGGGGTCGTTGATCCAACATCATCGAATTTTGGAGGATCGAGAATCTGGATTTCGGAGTTCTCGTCATAAAGGTAAATTCATAGCCCGAAGTCTCGAGACCCGAAGTGTCGATGTAATCTAGGCCATCCAATCAAAGGGAACGCGTGGCACCCTATCTGAGGGATCGTGATTTCGTGATTCAGAGGTTTGAGCATGAAGCACCTCGCGAAATCGCGAAACGTGAAATTGTGATGCGCCTATAAAGTTGGGCCCACGGTTACAGCCTGAGGTCACATTGAAAGCAGGTCCAGAGAGGAATTAGGCATCGGTCAAGCGGCAGGCATCTAAAGTGTTCGAGGAGCCAATCGTGGCCATCAGAAGCAGGGAAAATCCCAACGTTGATTCAAATAGACCGTTTCGTGGATTCGAGCATCGGGACATGGTGAATCAAGGGGAGTGAGAACTCCTGATATGCGAAGTCCTGAAATTCCACTTGTTTAAAGTGCAAGGTCAGAGTCCGCGGTCATGTAGGGTGATGAAAGGGACCTGCGCAAAGAAATTAAGCGCCCGAGTCAGCCATAGAGAGGAATTGTGTGGCCTCGAGCCACCAGGATTGACTCAAAGAAGTTATGTGTTCACCTGGACATTCATGGGTGTCAAGATCCTCCTCGATCCCAATGCAGTTAGTTAATGTAAGCAGGGGGTGGTAGTTGAAACCTCGTTTTACCCCGCAAATGGAGAGCACAAGAGTGTCGGCCGTGGAGGCAGGATTTCAACCCAAGGTCTCTATGTCCATCAAAGTTATCTACAAATCCCATACTGATTTGAGATCGCGTCTGACAGAAGAATGTATGTGCAGTCTTACAGAAGAAGAAGAAGATGTGAAGCCTTGAATATAGTGACCAGAGCACGCTTATACAGAGAGCGAGTTTATTTGAGTATATATACTCAGTTTTTATATTTTGTAAAGGTCGATGATAGAGAAAACTCCCGAACTGTAAAGTTTTAATGAAATCTCTAGTTACCTGGTTATGTATGTGCATTTAAGATTTCTTGTTTAATGATAGTCAGCCTTCTTACTCCATCTTTTTTCCCTCTGATGCTAAAAGAGTTCATGATTGACTGATTCACTTGAATTATTGTGACTGCATTATGATGAAAGTTTGATTATAGTGTTGTTGCAGTTCCTTTCAGTTTCTGTGAATTTGAATTTGAGAAGTTGTCGCATTTAAATTTGTTCTTCCTTGAACTATTGAGAGACTTGATGCCCTCGGCGGATCACTACATTTTATCACCAAAGTCTTCCACCTACTCGCCCTTACTACAACTTATTGTCTGAAGTTAAACTAAGACCTTATCTGCTTGTGCATGTCAGTCCATTTTTCTGAGTTAAGGCGATATTTTCCTGAGACTGCACCCATTTGACCTTTTTATAACCAACCTGTGACATAAAACTCTGATGGGTATTGGGCTTGCCTTTCCTGCAATCTGAAGGGTGACTTCCGGTGCTAAAAAAGTGGACAAAACACATCATTCATTAAATGCATAAAATAAACATATACATTACTCAAACTCAAATACATTACTAACCACTCATATGGGCGTTGTTTCATATTGAAGATAGCCTTCAAAGTGACATATTTTCCTTATGATGGGAAATGGTGATAGTGTATATCACCACTAATGGGGACAAGAGGTAAACACCATGAGGAAGGCACCATCAAGGGTGGATGATAGGTGGTGGTAGGAGGGATTGCAGTGGGGGATGGGAAGGGAGTCATCACCTATGGTGGCTCATGGATGGCACGGTAAACATGTGGAGGGGTGGAAGGGGGGAAGGATAAGGAACATGAGAGGAGGTAAATAAGAGGAGTGGGAAGGTTGAGAAACATACAATTGATGCAATGTTGTGAGGGTTTGTGTAAGGAAACCCAATAGGGTAAGAGGGTGTGAGGCATGGAAAGGAAAAGTGATCGAGTTGGGAGGTAAGGTCTAATCCATGGAAAGTTTGGAGGAATTTTTGGTATTGCATCCATGAAAACGGGGAGGTAAGGAGTGGAGGGGGTGATCCATGGTCCCACCTACAAAGACATGGCCTTTGTTACAACATGAGAAAAGGAAAGGGCATGGTTCCCAAGGGGTTTGAAGTCCCCCCTTATTAAATGAAAATTACCATTAAAAAATCAATACCAACACTCTAAAAAAGTTATAACCAATAATTAAAACAACTAAAAAAAATATCAACTAAACCTAGAAATAATAAAACTCCATTGAACCAATGATAGATTTAAACCAATGAGGTTATTGAACCATAACAATAATGAACCAACAACATAATGGAAATGAACAAAGGTAAAAAAAAGTAGTACTTGTGATATAAAGGATGAATTGAAATTATGTAGTCTGATGTGAAGACTCGAACTGCTTAATCATGTCCTTTGTAACTAGTGATGGGAAAGGGAGACAAACAACTAGGAAGAAGATTTTTTTTTTAAAACATATTTTTTCATGTAAGGTAGGCATGCACCGTCTAGGAATTTTCTCCTTTATCCATTTTTTAGTCTAATATAACCATATGAGAAGAGGGGAAATGGGTTGGTGTCGGACCATGGTCATGTGCTAGGGATATTTTCTACGATATTAGTACTTGGTCCCTCAATAAATGACTCTTGGTTCCATTGTCCATCAACATGGGACTTAAGATGTGGGGGTATGATGTTGAGAGTTGAAACCCGTAAACCTTCATTTTAGCAATAAAACCAATTTCTTTATTTTCTCAAAAATCAATTTGAAACTACATTTAATGCTTAGCCTTATCACTAATGCCCTGAATTAGTACAAGTTGACCTAAAATTTTGAAGTTCATAACCAAGCCATACTAAGTCAGACTAATATACAAGACACGTCATCAAAGAGATATCTGAGAAGAATAATTATCTACCTACCTAGGATTTTGATTTAGTGTTTTTATTCCCCTCTTTATTATATGGAAAAAACCTACCACTTGAAAATTATTTATCACTGAGGCCCACATGCACCTTAGCTTCCACTAGCCACAATGTAATCATTCAAAACTGAAACAAAGAAAATGAGGTCCCACCAAAAATGTATTTATGAGTAATTCATAGATATCAACCCATAACTTTAAGTTTCAACTGGTAAAGTTAGTTTCATAAACCCTAAATTTATGTTATGCATGTTGTCAATACCCAAGCTGAAAACCAGTTCTTAATCTTATTAAGGCTACACCGTATTCATCGAGGCTCAAAATGAGGAAAATAGAATGTGAAAAGAAATACATTGAGCTAAAATACAACTTGGAAGGGATAATTGTATAATCCCATACTACTTTCAATCCCTAAACCTCAATCATCAATTTGATACCATGAAACTAGTTAGGATCTTGCAAAAGGTATTTCTTGATGATAGGGGTCAAAATGGGAAAATGATATATTGTTGAAATGATGTTGAACTTCCCTACAAAATGAAAAAAAACACACTTTGTATTTGGTTTAGAATAGAATTTAAAGCCTATATTTTCAAATGTGTGATTTTGACCCCTAAGAGACATGCAACCCACGTAAGTCATAACTCAAGTGTACCAACTCAAAATCAAGAAAAAGAGGGATCATTGGAAATATTATCTCAAGGTGAAATGGGAAGGACATTACAAGTTCATTTGAGCAAGCATGTTATAGATATATCTAAGGATAGATCCTATAAATCCACACCAACAGAACATTCACACGAGACCTCTCATCACATTTGTATTGAAAATGAAAAAATAATTGTAAAGGAATATCACTACACCAGATGAAATATTAGAGAGGTGGTAGAAATTGAGAAGTGGAATAACACTTTGAATAGAGATGACATGCTCAAACTCGGTAACACATGGAATCTTGTTCTAAGCCATCTAATCCATCATGATAATACCATTCATCTTAGCTCTAATACTTGATTGAATGAATCATAGAAATGGATGATAGGGATATGACCTCTCTAGATACTTAAAATCACTATGTCATCCATAATTAATATTCCCTCTCTCAGTGATCCAAAAGGGATCCAGATAAGGCTAAGAACAACTCAGAACTCGCAGAGGCAACTCAAGACGCTCAGAATGGCCTCAGCAGATAGAGAAGGGAAAATATTAAAAGTTCCCAAAAATCAATGAAAATGACATTATCGCGAAGAGCGCGACACAAGATTTCTAACGGTGCAAATGGTTCGTCAAATGGAGTTATGGATTGAAATATATTTGTGGCCAAAGTTTGGTCAACCTGGCCCAATCAGTAGGGGATGAGTCAGCATTCGTACTACTAATGTCAGCATCTGTACAGATAATGTCGGCATCTGTAAAACACACATGGTAGGAGAAGAAGGTCACACGTGTCATGTCGATGTCAGCATGATGTCATCATGGTGACGTGATAGCACCAGAGGCTACCATGTGTCACCCAATTTTGGCACTTTTGGGTCAATCCGTGGACCAATAGGATTGTGCCACGTGGAAGTCTGTAGGATGACATGGAACAGTGGCGTGGCATGTTGATGTGGCACTAACATGGCAGAGGATGACATGGTCGAATGGGAGGCTGCCACATGGCCCAATCAGGGGCTGCCACGTGACAGGCGGAAAAAGCACAATGATAGCCCAAAATCAAATTTTGAAAAAAAATTAAGATCGGCAAGTCTGCCAAATCTGGCAGACCACGCCAAATCTAGCCGCATTATAGTCGTTGGGATCTAGATAGCACCACCGATAAAGTT
>JASDQU010736144.1:127036-137849 GCA_032191745.1 Picea mariana | reverse complement strand
ATTTCATGATTGACTAATTCACTTGAATTATTTTGAATGCATTATGATGAAAGTTTGATTATAGTTTTGTTATAACTCCTTTCAATTTATTTGAGATTTAAATTCAAGAATTTCTTTTGTTTAAATGTTTTCTCTTTGGGTTGCTAGAAGACCTGATGTCTGCAGCAGACCTCTACATTTTTCTCACCAAAGTCTTCCTCGTACTCACCTTTACTACAACCTACTGAATGAAGTTGAACCAATACCTCACCTTCTTGTGCATATCAGTCTAGTTTTCTGAGTTAAGACGATATTTACTTGAGACTGCGCCCATTTGACCTTTTTTACAACCAACCTGTGACATAAAACTCTGATGGGTATTGGGCTTACCTCTGTCGCAATTCATGGGTGACTTCTAATGCTAACATTTCTATTAGGATCTATGGGGGATAAAGTCCTCCCTGTAAGGCTCTAAGATCTCCTTTTGCAGTCCCAGACACCATTTGTTGGGCTATGGAGAAGAGCTCAAAACATCCTGCTGAAAAATACAAGCCGATAAGTAAAAATAAATAAATAAATAAACACACATGCTCCAAGGATCTTATTTATGTATAGTCCTAAACTAATTGATTTTTACACAATTTTAGGTGAAAGAAAACTTCCACCATAGCAATTCAAGTAACTTCCTAACTGGAAGCCCTTTTATTCTGTCAGTGATTGATAACAGATAATGCAACCATGACAGAAGAATGGTTACATCCTTCAGATTTCCTCCTAATGCTGAGGTCAAGATAAATTTGTTCGGCTTTAAAACATGAAGGAAATACAACTCCATTTATTCCTTCATAGGCTCGTAGGACAAGCGGAAAACTCAAAAAAAATTGTAACAGGCATCCTTCCCTACTACATTGTTGCTCACACATGGTTGAATATCCCTGGTAGGCACAGGTGGGTGAACAATCGATGCAGGATGATTGGTCTCAGGCAATGTTTGATCATGGATAGGATCTAGACAGGAGACAAATTGCCCCTTTTGTTGCTCCTCTTCTTCTTCATAGCTCTCCCAAGGATCAGATTCATAATCTTCATAAATGGGAATCGTGGGAAAGCTCTACTCTTTAACCTGCTGCTTAGGATGGTTGATTTCCTCATAATATTCTTCTTTAGAAAATAGAGGATAAGGATCTATTGTATGCTCTTGGAAATCTTGTATATCCTGCTCAGAATCTGATTCACAGTTTTCATATATAGGTTGATTGCTCCTCTGGTCGGAAAACTGTGATGTGGGGCTATGTTGCTCTTCATCTGAATAATCATCAAAGCTAGGGACAGCATGCACCTCAAGAGAAGAATGCAAGGGCTCTACAGCTATGAAATATTCACTATCATCCTCAGTAGAGCTGCCAAGAACATATTCCTCAAGGACAGGAAAATCCTCTATGCTTTCTTCAGATTCCAACCTTTCTAGTTTGGCAGAGAGAGATTTTATCATCTCCATTACTTCTCCCAAAGAATCTTCATCTTCCTCATGGTATACATCCTCACATCCTTCATTAGACACGGCCATATCTTGATCATGGCCTTCACATTCCTCACAACAATTATGACAGATTAACTCAGAGTAATAATACCTTTGACAATGATTATTAAAGGCTGCATGAAACTGCTCTAGGGAGGAGATTCTATTAGGGGACAAGGATTGATACCACTCACGGGAATCCCCATCCAATGAGAACATGAACATATTCATTAAAAAATACTCATGATGTATCTACCATTGATGCATGAGTTCATGAAACTCATGGAGATCTCAAGCAGGTTTGTCCTCTTTATGTTCTCTAAATATGGGAAACAAATCAACCCATTCATTTGGAGTAAGAACAACATTGGGAAAGCCAAGAATAGTAGAGAAATTGAAGGGAGCAAACCTTCGAGCTGGGATTTTTTTCCATTTTGAACCAATGAAATCGTCAATCGATCCTTCAACCATGGAGTATCCAGGTGAATGATGTGAAGAATGAGTGTTTCTGGTCTTTTTTCACCATCAAAGCCCATATCTGATTGTTGTGTTCTCTAAGGGGCTACCAGGTGTAGCCAGAAGAAGCCACACTAAAACAGTGGATTCGTCAGGTGTACAGTTGCAATATTTGATGTACTGAGTTCAGATGCACCTTCAAAATCAGTAAGATTTGTTGTTCTACACAGGGAAAATCTTCAATTTGTCCCCGGCAACGGTGCCAGAAATGTTAGCACTGGAAGTCACCCCTGGATTGCGGTAAAGGTAATCATGATACCCATAAGATTTTTATGTCACTGGTTGGTTGTAAAAAAGGTCAAATGGGCGCAGTCTCAAGTAAATATCATCTTAACTCATAAAAATGGACTTATATGCACAAGCAAGTGAGGTCTTGGCTCAACTTCAGTCAGTAGGTTGTATTAAAGGTGAGTACGAGAAAGAATTTGGTGAGAAAAATGTATAGGTCTGTTGTAGACATCAGGTCTTCCAACAACCCAAAGAGGAAATATTTAAACACAAGAACTTCTTGAATTTAAATCTCAAAGAAATTGAAAGGAATTATAACAACACTATAATCAAAATTTCATCATAATGCAGTCACAATAATTCAAGCGAATTATTCAATCATGAACTCTTTCAGCATTAGAGGGAAACACGAGGGAGTAAGAAATCTGATTGTCATTAAACAAGAAATCTCAGACTACAATGACATAACCAGAGAACCAGTAGCTTCATTAAAACTTTACAATATGGGAGCTTTGCTCTACCATCGACCATAAAAAAATATCAAAATCGAGTATTTATACTCAGAGCCACTACCACCACCAGGAGTGTGACCTGGCTATTACATTCAAAACTTTGTGTCTACATCTTCTTCTCTCAATCTACACTTGCATTCTTCTGTCAAACGCGATCTCGGAGCATGGGCTTGTAGGGAAATCTACCTGCAGGGGTACCATGGGCTGACAGTTTAGTCCCCACGGTCGGGCCTTCCATTCATTCCATTAACTACTTTCGTCGGGATCTGAACAAGGCCGAGTCGACTTGGCGTCTGGAGAATGCAGCGACCTCTTTCTGTGGCCAACACTAGCGTTTCATCCATTAGCACATCTCACATGAACTCGGAACCTTTACCTGCATGCGACCTCAGGCCATGACCCAGCGCTTATCCCATATGATGTTTCGGGAACTTGTGCCTTGCTCCATGTTGAAAACTCCAACTCATGAAATCATGATTTTTCATTATCTACGGCCATGTGCCCCTCTGGTTTGGATGGCCCAGATCTAATCTTCATTGTATCGAGATTTCACATCTCGGGAAGTTTAAAGACTACTCACCTCCCCTCTCCCAATTCCCGATTTTTTTACTTCGCTAGTGTCAGATCAAGGGTCCATGAATTTCCTCGATCCAACAGATCAAATTAACATTGGAATTTGGAGACCTCGAGCCATCGTCATTTCGGTACCTCGGCTATCGACATTTATCACTTGAGCTTTTCCAAAACGACCTTCTCCATGTTGATCATATGCCACGTGTCCTTCTGGATCGGACGACCGAGGCTGAGCCTGTGCTTGATTGGATTTTTTTCGACCAAAGGAGTGCGTGCCTCAACCTTGAATAGAACACATGTGTGGGTTTTTTAAACCCCTTCTTTCTCATTTGGTCACCCAATGGCCAATTTCTAAGGGAAAACACCTCCTACAAAAATATGTGATAACAACTCCCAATTCCAAATCATGAGTAGCATAGTTCCTTTCATGCTCCTTTAATTTCCTTGATTCATAGCACACCACATACCCATTCTGACTAAGGACTCGACCAATCCCTTCTTTACATGCATCAATGCATATAATGAATCCTTTATTTGGATCGACAATTCTTAGTATTAGAGCACTTTTTAAGAAACGCTTCAAGTATTGGAAAATCCTTTCACAATTCGATGTCCACTCAAACTTCACACCCTTCTTTTTCAAGGAAGTGATTGGGTGTGCAATCTTTGAGAATCACTCAATGAATATTATCTAGTAACCTCCAAGTCCCATGAATGATTTCACCTCAGAGACATTCCTTGGTGTTTTCCACCTCTCAATGGCCATTATCTTTTTTGGGTCTACTACTATTCCATCCTCTGAAATGATATGTCCCAAATAATGAATTTGCTTCTAATAGAATGAGCACTTTCTCAATTTGGCATACAATTGATGCTCCCTCAATACCTGTAACACCATTTTCAAGTGTTTCTCATGCTCTTATTCAGACATAGAATATATAATAATGTCATCCAGGAAGAAAATGGCAAACTTATCTAAGTACTCTCTGAAAATACCATTCATTAAACACATGAAGACAACGGGTTCATTTGACAACCCAAATGGAACTACTGTGAACTCATAATGGCCATACCTAGTTATGAAGGTAGTTTTGTTTATGTCTTCTTCTTTAATTCTTACCTAATGATATTCTGACATGTGATGAATATTCGAGAATATTTTTTCATCTTTCAGTTGATCAAAGAGGTCATATATCCTTGGAAAATGATACTTGTTCTTCACAGTTACCTTATTCAACTACCTGAATTCAATGCAAAGTCTCAATGTTCCATCCTTTTTATTCACAAATAATACTACGGCACCCCAAGGTGACACACTTGGGCATATATACCCCTTCTTCAGAAGCTCTTCAATTTGCACTTGTAATTCCTTCAATTATGGTGTATTCATCATGTAAGGGGTATTGGATACTAGGGATGCTTCAGGAATCATATTGATGAAGAAATCAATATCTCTCTTGGGTGGAAATCCTAGTATTTATTTAAATACATATTCAAAATATTTTAGGAATGCATAATCTTTAATGTTTTTCACCTTGTATTTAGGTGTCTCTTCCCTATGTGCTACAAATATTTGACACCCTTTCATGTAACTTTTCTTCATCTACAAGGTTGTAACTTCTCTAACAGTTACTGCCCTGGAAAATCCCTGTACTGTCCTTAAGTTCCCTTCCTCATCCAAGCAAGTAAATTCCTTATTATAATAGTCTAGGAGAGAATTATGTTGGTCCAACCAATCCATACCAATTAGGCAGTCATAGGAACATAAAGGCATTATGTTTAAATATTCCCTAGTGCGCAGTCTATTCATGTCCATTGGGCATGCCTTAACCATCTCATTAATTTTCCTTTTAGTTCATGTAACCAGCTGCACAAACCAAGATTTTCCAAGCTTTCTTCTTGGCAATTTAAATATTTCCACAATCTTAGGATCTAGATAACTATGACTAGATCCTGAATCAATTAAAATAGCAATGGTTTGGTTGTTTATCTTACCTTCCACTTCAATCATATGTGACTGAAACTCAGTTTTCTTGTTATACAGGGTTGCATAGATCCTAGGTACATTTCTTCCCATGTCCTCCATTGTATCATCTTGTTGTACATTTTGAAAAATCCTCACATTTTCACCTTGGTGAGGGAAATCTCTGTACATATGACCTTCCCCACAACCCCAACATTGAATAGGTGGTTTCCTTGGTCTTTGCCCCAATATCCCGGTCATTATGGGTTCTTTAGAAGTTGGTTTTCCCTGAGAGTTATTTATGAAGAATGGTGGCTTAGTTCCTTTCTTCCTTTGTTCCATCTTCTTTTCTTCTTATCTTCCCAAGATTTTTGGAAAGTTGTTCTTCCTTTATGTTGAACATAAATGCATTTAACTCGCCTTATGGTTTCCTCCAATGTTTTGGGATCATCATATTGTATCTTGTCATTGACATATGATGGTATCCCACTCAAATACTTTTGAATCTTAACTTTCTCATCCTTGATGAAAGAAACATACTTCAGCAACTCTAAAAACCTCATTTATTCATCTATGGTTATACTCCCAAGCTTGAGTTCAAATAACTCCTTCATTTTATTTTCATAGTATCTCTTAATCAAGTATTTATTTTAAAAATACCTCTTGAATTCCCTCCAAGCAACCTTCTTCTCATCAATGTGTTGTACCTGCACAAATTGGTCCCACCACATTGATGTTTTTCCCTTGATATGATAGATGAAAATTCTTCCTTCTTCTTGTGAAGTGTAATTATGCAATTGAAAAGACTTATTAATGCCTACAAGCCATGTCTCTGCATCCTCATCCTTCTTTTTCTCACTAAGGAGTCTTGATTTTTTTCATTTCTCCCTATATCTCATCCACCCTAGACCTCATCTTAGTTTCCTAGCAAGGGATGGACTTGAACTATTGTGTTCCCTCCTAATTGAATTTTTTGGGGAGTGATGGTGATGCCTTCAAACAGTTATTTTTCTTCTCCTCCCATCATGAGATCTGTGACTCCCTGATTTGCTTGACTAAGTCTCCTTATCCATATTTTTCTCTACTATGTCCAAGATATGCATTAACTTGATGTTGAATCCTTCTTTTTGCTATTTGGATTTCATAAACCTATCATTATCATATTTATAAATTTGTACATCCTTTTGTAGACTTTTTATGGTCTCTACCAAGTTCATGCTTTCCTCCTTTCCTTCTCCATGTTCATTTGAATTTGTCCCTTCATTACCCATACTGACATACATCCCTCCAATCTCATATTAATGGATTTAATACCTATGTGCATATTCCATTCCTTCCATTCTTTTTAACTATGTGTTTATCCTATTTTGGTATAAATGTTTTTACTCTACAAAATGTGCAAGCGACAAGATTTGTTAGACTAAATAATTTAACAAATTCATGTAAATTTTGTACAATTATGTTCCAATAATGCATCAGAATTATTATTCTAATTCCTTATAAAATTAACTACCCAAATAATTTTTTTGGGTGGATATATGGATTCCTCTTTCCAATGACTACTCCCTTGCTCAATTCTGAGTCTTGAGTAGAATGTTATGGCCATTTGAATATTACCTAAGAATTCCTTATGTTCACACTTTAACTAGGTGCAAATTTAAAATGTATTTATGCTTATTTGTACCTTCTCTTCTACAGTTTTGAAGAAATACAAACTTGGTTCCTTCATCGTCATAATTTGGACCATCTGTCCAATTTTCACCTCTTTTTGCATTCTGGGTTGCTAGATACAGCATGTTGAAGTTTCAAGCCAATTGGCGTTTGTTTTTTTTTTCCTTGAATGCTACATGTACCTTCTATGCCCTCTTAAAAAAAATTAATGTGCCCATAACTTTAATTTATCTCTAGGAATGTGTTATATGGTTCAATATATTTCCATAGACCTCTCTTGTGCCTCAATCTGATTCTGGAGCAGGAAGTTATGGCCTTCAGAAGCTAACTGGGGTTTAAAATTTACTCTCCATTGTTCGGGTTGTAAATCACTCATCCTAACTCTGTTTGATGAATGAGATGCACCATTATAAATTTATCTTTGAGATATTTCATTTGAATTACAAAATATACTTATTGGGTGCACTATTTTTTAGTAGCTAAAAACATTGTTTGGGGCCTCAAAAATGTCGTGCAAAAATATAACCTTGAAAAATACCAAAAAATTCATGGAAAATCACTAGTTTTTTTATGTTGTAGTCCTCCAAATCGACTTTGTGTGCACCAGTTCTAAATTATACACCCATACTTAGCATGTGCAATCTATACATGTTTAATGCCAAAATTTAGCACATGCACCGCGTACCCATATCCAATGTGCACCACTTTTCTATTGTGTCAATATCTAGTGCGCACAACTTTTGTGTCACGCACCAAAATCTACTATACACAACGTTTGTGTTGCATGCCAATATCTATTGTGCACAAATTTTTTGTCACGATGTTATAGAAAGATTTGTCTCACCCCATGCAACTTGCTCAGAAGGCCTTTTCCATTTCCCTATGCATACTTGAAGTCCCTTTTTGCAATTCCTAGAGCCAAAAATCATATTTTTCCACATATACGCGCCCTAAAAGCTATATAGCATGTGTATACATAGGTTGCACCATTACAACACGTGTACATTAGGTTTCATGCCCAAAATTAAAAAATGGTGTCGGGTTTCCATGTCACGTCATGAGATCCATTATCCTTGACCTTCCATATACTAGAAACGTTATGAATCGGACCTTCAGTTCCTTTGAAGGCTATAAATGGGCCATATCCAAGCTGTGGAAGAAGGAGAAATATTCAACTTTGAGAGAAAAGTTACTTTGGAGAAATTATTCACTTCATATTGAGTCTGCATCCCTTTGTCCTTTTAAGTCTGAACACATTGTTCAGCCCCCACGCTCTTCCATCTTTGATGGAGAACCTCGTTGTCTCTCTTATATGAGCTTGCCTTTGGTGGAGAATTGAAGTGGTGGAGGCCGAGCTGGAAGGGACTTAGTTTCTTGGTTCTGAGACGTGTCGACACAAAATTTTGTCATTCATACACTTCTATTGATCATATTTTAATAGAAATACTCTTTTCTCATCCAATTAATGTCTTGCAAATATTTGAATTGTTATTCCATGGGCATGTTTTTTATGAATATTGATGGATTATGCTATTATATGTGTTAATTGTATATATTATCACCATATGCTTGCGTATCTTGGTTGTTGAGGACAAGTTGTAGGTATATAGCTTTGAGTCGCGTGCTCAATGGTGGTCTTCTTAATGGTGCAACCTGCGTATATGCATGTTGTATAGATGTTAGGGCACGTATATGTGGAAAAATATGATTTTTAGCTCTGGGAATTGCAAAATGGAACTTCAAGTCTGCATAGGGAAATGGAAAAGGCCTTCTGAGAAAGTTGCATGGGGTGAGGAAAATCTTGCTATAACAACACGCCAATATCTAGTCCGCACAATTTTTTTGTCGCACACCAATACTTTGTGCATATTGCAAGCTCTACACCACACAATTCCAAGGTTCAATGCACTCACATCATGCACCAATACTCCCTGTGCTCCACCAATTCTACTTTCACATGGTGTGAATAATTAACATGCACGCGCACCAACAAATTTTCTCTTTGCTCTTCCAATACTCAATGTGCATGTCTTGCGCATGAATATTATGCATGTGCCACAAGTTATGCACCGTGTAATGAAAAATTTTAGTGCACTCACCCACGCACCACTATTATGCATGCACCACCAATCCTACACCATGCAGTGCCAAAATTTTAGTGTGCACACCCATGCACCATTATTTTTCCACGCATCACCAACTCTGCACTGCACTGTGAAAAAATTTAGTGCGCACATCTGCACACCATTATTTTTCCAAGAATCACCAACGTTGCACCGTGCAGCACCAAATTTTAGTGAGGCATACCCACGCACCATTATTTTTCTGCGCATCACCAACCCTGCACTGCACAACGAAAAATTTTAGTGTGCACATCCACACACCATTATTTTTTTGTGCATCACCATCTTTGCACCGTGTAGCTTCAAATTTTAATGTGCACATCCACGCATGATTATTTTTTTGTGCATCACCATATTTTAACCATGCAACATGAAATTTTAGTGCGCACATCCACGCATGATTTTATTTTTTGCTTGCTCTTAGTTGGTTTTACCATAATTTTTGTTACAGAAATTGGGTCTTTTGACCAATTTCGTCCATTTTTTCTTGGGCGCCATGGCCTCTCTGTAAAATAAAAAAAGTGTCATTACTTGAATTTAATTTCCGGCAGGATTATTCACATTTCCCATGAGATTTGTCTTAATTTTACTACAATAATTTAATCAAGTTGCACACCTGCTCCGGAAATTAATTCTCTATAGATTTCTCATTCAGCATTCTGTTAACTTGGCCCATCCAGGCTCTCATACCACATTGTAACATCCCCAACCACTTGTCAGGCTATGCCACTTAAAATTTTGAACTCGGATACTAATTTAAATCAAAATACTCTGCAAATGCACAAATTCATACAAAATAATAACATAAATATGCATGCAACATACATGGGAAAAACCCATGAAAAAATGCATAAATATTAATGCAGCATATGAATTAACACACAATTGACACTTATATTTGATTTAAAAGAACTCCAATTGTGTGTATACCTTCCATGTTCCTCCCAGCCTTAGACCACACTGCTCATAACTCTTAGCAGTGGGTCACCCCCGAGCTAGGACTAAACTCCACCTGGATAAATGATTCCTAGCCCGTCTAAGGTATCTTAGACAATAGGAAAAATTAGTCGCAGGTTTCAACTCAAACTAACAGCCTACAGTCCCTCATTACCCACATGTATGTTTGACCCCAGGAAGTGTGCCCTTTCTCTGCTCAACAGTCCCTCGACTACCCCAGTTCCTTTCTAGGGCTTCAACAACAGGCCAGAAAGGAAGTCTCAGAGCCCTGTAGATACAATTTGGCACCTAGGGAATCAATTCCTAGCAATTCTCTCACTTGGAGAGAATGCTCATGGGCCTGAAAAACTGCCTCTTCAATCTCCTACGGGTTTGATAACTTGCTTCTTTATTCTAGCTCCAAATCTAACCAAGGTATAGGTGATGGTAACAACAAGGTATGGATGACATCTAAGTGAGTGAAGGAATGATGATATAATTATAGGAAAATGAACTAAGTCCAAACTGTATGTATGCATGTTCCCAACTTGACACTTGTCATGTTGAGAACTACCTTCGGCCCACTTGTCCCTGTCCTTAAAATTAGGGTAAAATAATTATCCATACTTTATACTTTAAGGAATATTAATATAATATTCCTTTGGGCTTAATCCCCTCTAGCTTAGCCCCGTATCCTTAACTCTTAGCCCCCTTTCCCTATCTAGTGGAGTTTATCTCCCCATACTCTTTTGCGTGGTTGTTCTATAGCAGTGATATGTTTTCATTAATATTT
>JASDQU010736144.1:113374-127016 GCA_032191745.1 Picea mariana | reverse complement strand
ATGGCCTTAAAATGATAAAAATATTTTATTTAGGGTGAAGATATTGGTGAAATTTAAACAAAATACATTTGTATTTTATATATGAGTGGGTGCATGAAGTTGCTTCTCAAAATTGTTGTAATAGGAACAGACACGGATTTCTAATTTAAAAAATGTGTAGATGTTTGTCTTACAATTGTTTTGGTCTTTTCTCAACCTATATGCACTCCCCATGCTCTCTTCCAAGTTTCTTTTGATAAATAGACCTACACACAAACCAGTGGTTGTAAACCAATATCTAAGGAAATTCAACAATTAAGGAAGGTTAATAACTATGTAAAAGAAAATGAAAAGTAAAGTGGAATAAAACAAAGGACAAGAAAACATGAATTAATTAAAAAAAAAAAAGAAAAGAAAGAGGAGAGAAGAGATAGAGGAATGGGGCCTTTTTATTACCTCATCTCTCCCTATCTCTTCTTATATTTTCATTCTCAAAGGGTCTTTTGTCTAGGAGGAGAGAATGCAAAGGAGAAGAGGCTATGTGAATTATTGAATGGTCATAGATCCATGAACTGCACAGTACTAGAGATTACTAAAATAAGACTACTAAACAACCACTGAATTGGTTTTCCCATTTGGGTTTCCAGGGTAAACAAGGTCTCTTAAATGCATTTTTTTTATTTGTGTTATTGTTTTACTACATCAACTTGTTTCTATGTTGATAGTAGAGCTTATATTTGATATCAATGAATAATGGGAGTGTAAATGAGTGGGATATGGAATCGAACTTGTGTATCCATTACATTATTGGTTTTCCTTGTCTAATAAAGAGTATAAAACCTTGGACAAAGGAACTAGGGGTATCACAGAAAAGTAATATATGGATATGTAGGGTGCATAACAACACTGACAAGGATGATAGGAGGTAAGGATGGTTTTCGCATATGTTATTTCTAGAGGATGAAGTGTTAGATTGCATAGATGATCCCATGGAGGGCCAAGATATATGGTCCATCTCGACACTCTAACATCTAATAACATGTCATATCCATGAAGGACCTCCCACCTTGGGTCACACCCATTGGAAGAGGACATTATAGCTATCACTGGTGAAATGGCACATGCATTGTATAATCACTACATATGGGATCATGATCTATCAAAAGTAGAGGTGACATAATTGGTTGATGTCAGTCCCAAGGTTTTTCAATGTTGGGATGATAATCCACCTAAGAAGTACATTGGGTCATATTTGGAAGATACTTGGACTTTAATCCAAAGATTAGGAGAGTAAAGTAGGTTATTGTGGTATAATGTTAGTGTTGTCTATGCATTTTCTCTAGTTGATACTTGCAAATATTTTGAAATCCCCTTCTATGGCATAGACAGAAGAAATGATTGGTTAACAAAGTCAATATTCATTGGAGAACTGTTGGAATAGAAACATGTGAGTGGCTCTCCTAACCCTGTCTAAAAGAGCTTAGGGTCACGAAACTTGGAGGGTGAGAGGGAACAAAAACATCATAGATGTGTAAAAATTATGTAGGGTCCTATCAACATACTTATGGAATAAAATACAAGGATTAATAAGATATTGGAGATGATGGACCTGGTGCTAGTAGGTATATTCCCGCGTAGAAGAATGAGCAGTGAAACATTGAATTTATGGACAAAATCTAACTTCAAGGCCATTTTAGGTTACACCCATCAAACATTAACTTTGGTAAGAGGGTGGATGGTTTTTATTTTATGAATTCTCGAGGTTGAAAAAATACTTCACAAAAGGTGAAAGTGCAGAACACAACCTCTCTTTCTCAAAAAATGACAATTAGATTTTGATGCAAGATAAAATCATTTGGATATCATCCTAGATTGAGTAAGACTTCCAAGGATCCCTCTACTTATATGATTAGGATAAGTATTTGATGAAATAAGGAATTCCCTTTTCATCTTTTACGAATATTATTTGTCTTATCATGAGTCAGGGTGTCTGGGTTTGGCCCATATACTTGTAGGTATGGATATAAGAAAGAGACTATCAAAGACTATGAAAATAAGGAGAGTTTTCTACCATTTTCACTTGACTATAGATTATGAAGGTATCCCCTTTAGGTGTATCTAATTCCATATTTATGGAAACCTATAAGCTAAATTCCCATATACAAACTATAGAAATATGTAACATCCCCAACCACCTATTGGGATATGCCACTTAAACTTTCAAACTATGATACTAATTTAAATCATAAATACTCTGCAAATGCATAGATTCATACAAAATAATAACATAAATACGCATGAAACATACACGGGAAAAACTCATGAAAATAAATGCATAAATATTAACGCAACATATGAATTAACACACAATTGACACTTATCTTTGATTTAAAAGAACACTAACTACGTGCAGACCTTCCACAACCCTCCTAGCCTTAGACCGCACTGGTCATAACTCTCAGTAGTGGGTTAAACCTGAGTTGGGACTAAACTCCACCCAGATAAAGGATTCCTAACCTAACTAAGGTATCTCAGATAATAGGAAAACTCAGTCACATGTGCCAACCCAAAATAACAACCTGCAGTCCCTCATTTCCCACCCTAAGAAGTGTGCCCCTTCTATGCTCAGTAATCCCTCGGCTTCCCCACTTCCTTTCCAAGGCTTCAGCAACAGGAAGTCTCAGAGCCCTAAAGTTGCAGTTTGGCACCTAGGGAATCAATTCCCAACAATTCTCTCACCTAGAGAGAATGTTCACAGGCCTGACAACCTTCCTCTTCAATCTCCTACGAGCTTGACAACCCACTTATTCAGTTCATATCCAAAGCTAACCAAGGTATAGGTGATGGTAATAGCAGGGTACGGATGATAGCTAAGTGAGTGAAGGAATGATTATATAATGATAGGAAAATGAAATAAGTCCAAACTATATGTATGCATGTTCCCAACTTGACACTTGTCATGTTGAGAACTACCTTGGGCCCACTTGTCCCCATCCTTATAACTTAGAATAAAATAATTATCCATACTTTATACTTTAAGGAATATTAATATAATTTTCCTTTGGGATTAATCCCCTCTAGTTTATTCCCCTTTCCCTATCAAGTGGAGTTTATCCCCCCATACTCTTTTACATAATTGGTATGTAGCAGTGACAGGTTTTCATTAATATTTTCATGTGATTACATATTATAATGATGGCTCATTGTCCATTCAACATCTGGCTCTCTAGCCTAATAACCACACAAGAACTCGAGCCTCAAAATACATATACACAAAGGCACTCTAGCCCAAAAACAACACACTTACTCCATTGTATGGAAACTCAGGATGGTGTCACCCTTCCTTTAGTGTGCAATCCTCTTACACTACACATGTGTGTGATGGATTAGAAAATGTGTGCACTTATTTGGTATGATATTATCCTGCACTTACTCAATGCACAGAAAACTGAACCAAAGACCTTGTACCATCGGCTCACCAACTTATATGTATAATTACATTTACATTTGTATATACAATTTGGGTTCATACTAGGGGTATTGCATTCCCCTCCCCCTTATTTATGCATTGTCCTCAGTGTAGTATATGCACATATACAACCAAAATTCGAAAAGTCTTCAAAAGCATGCGGGTATTCTTCCCGCATAGCATCCTCATGCTCCCAAGTTGCATATTCAGGATTGTACCAGGTCCATTGGACCTTTACTATCCCTATGACTCGATTCCAGAGCTTCTTGATCTTTCGGTCCAATATGCACACCAGATGCACTTGAAATCCACTCTCTTGCTCCACCTGAATCACATTCCAATCAATGACATGATTAGCATCAGGTACATACTTTTTAAGCAATGACACATGGAATACATTATGAATACACATCGATTTTGGTAAGGAAATATTACATGTTATAGGACCAATCCTCTCCAAGATTTCAAACAATCCATATATAGTAACATGTTGCCATATTTAAACAGTTTACCAACTTCTTGGAACTTCTCTTGGATTTTACTTTCAAGAACACATGTTCACCCACTTAAAATTCCATGTGAGTTCTACCATTATCAGTATAACTTTTCTTCCTGTCCTTGGAAGCCTTTAAATTTTGTTTTATTTTCATCATTTGATCTTCCATTTCCCTGAGTAGTTCTAGCCTGACCACTTCTTTGTCTATTGGGTTTTCCTAGCTCACTAGTGTGTTGCACTTTATACCATAAAGTACCTCAAATGGGATCATCTTTAGAGATGCTTGTTACCCATTGTTATAACAAAACTCTACCAAATGCAAATAATCCTCTCATTTGGATGGTTTATCCATCACATACATCCTTAGCATGTCTTCTATCACCTGATTCACTCTTTCTATCTACCCATCTGACTATGGATGATAAGTTGTGCYAAAATTCAGATTTGTTTTGAATCCCTTGAATAATCCTTTTCAAWAATCCTTTTGAATAACCCATGTAAATTTTAGATCTCTTTCARACACAWTTATCTTGGGTATACCATGTAGTTGAGAAATTTCTCTCATATAAATATCATCCATGTTGGTTGCCTTGTGTGTGAGATTTACTGGAATAAAATGGGTAGCTTTGGTAAGCTTATCCACCACTACCATGATAGAATCATGTTGCTTGCTTGTTCTAGATAGTTTGGTGATGAAATCTATTGTTACAACTTCCCATTTCCACTCAGGAATGGGCAATGAATGTATAAACCCAGTTGGGTGTTTATTTTGATCCTTGACCTTTTGACACTCCAAACACCATGAAATAAAATCAACAACCTATTTCTTCATACTTGGCCAATAATAATGGCTCTTGATAGTTGCAACCATTTTCGAGTAACCTGAGTTCCCAGCATAAGGCACATTATGCATTTCTTTTAAAATCATCTTTTTCAATTCATGAGAATTTGGCACATAAATTATGCCCATGTACATGATCAATTCATCTTTTTCTACCTGATATTCTTCACTTTTCTACTGCAAAATACCTTGTTATAATTTTGCCTTTATCTCTATGTATGGTAAATATGAGTTTGCAGCCTCTAAGATTATGTATTTCAAATATGATTGGTACATGCTAACAGTTGTAGCATGCATCTCGTGCATCCTTCTATTGAGTGCATCATCCACCTTGTTCTCTTTCCCCTTGATATTTTTTATATCAAATTCATATTCACTGAGGAATTCCAACCACCTGCTTTGTCTGGAATTTAGAGTTGGTTTTCCAAATAAATATTTCAAACCGCTATGGTCTATCCTCAACTCAAATATTTTTCCCATGAGGCAGTTCCTCCACATATTTAATGAATGCACTATGGTTGTTGTTATCAAATATTTTTGCGGGGGGTGTTTTCCCTTAGAAATTGGTCATTGGGTGACCAAATGCAAAATAAGGGGTTTAAAAAACCCACAAATGTGTTCTATTCAAGGTCGAGGTGTGCACTCTTCTGGTCGGCAAAAATCCAATCAAGCACAGGCTCAGTCTCGGTCATCCGATCCAGAAGGACATGTGGCATAGGATCATCATGGAGAAGGTCATTTCAGAAAAGCTCAAGTGAGAAATGTCGTTAGCCGAGGTCCTGAAATGCCAATGGCCCGAGGTCCCAAAATGTCAATGTTAATCTGATTCATTGGATCGAGGAAAGTCGTGGACCATTGATATGACACTAGAAAAGTTGAAAAATTGAGAATCAGGAGAGGGGAGGTGAGTAGTATTTCAACTTCCCGAGATGATAAATCTCGATACGATGAAGATTAGATCTGGGCCATCCAAACTAGAGGGGCATGTGGTAGCAAATAATGTAAAATCGTGATTTTGTGAGTCAAAGGTTTCAGCATGGAGAAAGGCACAAGTTCCTGAAACGCGAAATCACGAAGCGCCCAAGATTGAGACTAGGGTCACAGAATGTGGTAAGGTGGAAGGCAGTGTCAAGAGGAAAGCACCCATCGCAAGGAGCCTCATTCATCGAATGCATAGAAGATCGAGCCGTCCATCTGAGTCAGTCAATTTCGTGAGTTCAACCATTGGGATATTGGGAATCAAGTGCAGAGAGGAATCCTGAAATGTGAAATCCTAAAATATCATATCGGATAAGCATTCGGTCATCGCCCGAGGTCGCATGCAGGTAAAGGTTCCAAGTTCACATGAGATTTGCTAAGGGTCGAAACGCCATTGTTGGCCGCAAAAAGAGGTCGTTGCATTCTCCAAATGCCAAGTCAACTTGGCCTTGTTCAGATCTCAACGAAAGAATTTAATGGAAGGCATGGAAGGCCCAACCGTGGGGACTGAACCATCAACCCCCGGTACCCCTACGAGCAGATTTCTCTACAGGCCCATGCTAATCCGAGATCACGTCTGACAGAATAATGCAAGTGCAGACTGACAGAAGAAGATGCAGACACAAATTTTTGAATGTAATAGCCAGGTCACACTCCTGGTGGTGGTAGTCGCTCTGAGTATAAATACTCGGTTTTGATATTTTGTTATGGTCAATGGTAGAGAAAACATCTCGTATTGTAAAGTTTTAATGAAGTCTTTGGTTATCTGGTTATGTCATTGTAGTTTGATATTTCTTGTTTAATGACATTCAACTTTCTTACTCCCTCTTGTTTCCCTCTGATGCTGAAAGATTTCATGATTGACTAATTCACTTGAATTATTTTGAATTGATGAATGTTTGATTATAGTTTTGTTATAACTCCTTTCAATTTATTTGAGATTTAAATTCAAGAAATTCTTGTGTTTAAATGTTTTCTCTTTGGGTTGCTAGAAGACCTGATGTCTGCAGCAGACCTCTACATTTTTCTCACCAAAGTCTTCCTCGTACTCACCTTTACTACAACCTATTGAATGAAGTTGAACCAATACCTCACCTACTTGTGCATATCAGTCCTATTTTCTAAGTTAAGACGATATTTACTTGAGACTGCGCCCATTTGACCTTTTTTACAACCAACCTGTGACATAAAACTCTGATGGGTATCGGGCTTACCTCTACCGCAATTCAGGGGTGACTTCTGATGCTAACATTTCTATTAGGATCCAGGGGGGATATAGTCCTCCCTATGAGGCTCTAAGATCTCATTTTGTAGTCCCAATCACCTTCTATTGGGCTATGGATTCGATCTCAAAACATCCTGCTGAAAAATACAGGTCGATAAGTAAAAAAAAAAATGAAAATAAACACACATGCTCCAAGGAGCTTATTTATGTACATTCCTAAACTAATTGATTTTTACACAATTCTAGGTGAAAGAAAACTTCCACCATAGCCATTCAAGTAACTTCCTAACTGGAAGCCCTTTTATTTTGTTAGTGATTGATAACAGATAATGCAACCATGACAGCAGAACGGTTACATCCTTCAGCTTTCCTCCTAATGATGAGGTCAAGATAAAGTTGTGCGGATTTAAAACATGAAGGAAATACAACTCCATGTATTCCTTCATAAGCTCGTAGGACAAGCAAAAAATTCCAGAAAATTTGTAATAGGCATCCTTCCCTGCTACATTGTTGCTCACACATGGTTGAATATCCCTGGTAGGCACAGGTTAGTGAACAATCGATGCAGGATGATTGGTCTCAGGTAATGTTTGATCACGGACAGGATCTGGACAGGAGACAAACTGCCCCTTTTGTTTCTCCTCTTTCTTCATAGCTCTCCCAAGGATCAGATTCATAATCTTCATAAATGGGAATTGTGGGAAATCTCTACTCTTTAACCTGCTGCTTAGGATGGTTGATTTCCTAGTAATATTCTTCTTTAGCGAACAGAGGATAAGGATCTATTGTATGCTCTTGGAAATCTTGTATATCCAGCTCAAAATCTTATTCATAGTTGTCATATACAGGTCGATTTCTCCTCTGGTCAACAAACTATGATGTGGGGCTATGTTTCTCTTCATCTGAATAATCATCAAAGCTAGGGACAGCATGCACCTCGGGAGAAGAATGCAAGGGCTCTACAGCTATGAAATATTCACTATCATCCTCAGAAGAGCTGCCAAGAACATATTCCTCAAGGACTGGAAAATCCTCTATGCTTTCTTCAGATTCCAACCTTTCTAGTTTGGCAAAGAGAGATTCTATCATCTCCATTACTTCGCCCAAAGAATCTTCATCTTCCTCATGGCCTGCATCCTCACAACCTTCATTAGACACAGCCATATCTTAATCATGGCCTTCACATTCCTCACAACAATTATGACAAATTAACTCAGAGTAATAATACCTTTGGCAATGCTTATTAAAGGCTGCATGAAACTATTCCAGGGAGGAGATGCTATTAGAGGGCAAGGATTGATACCACTCACGGGAATCCCCGTCCAATGAGAACATGAATATATTCATTAAAAAATACTCATGATGTATCTACCATTGATGCATGAGTTCATGAAACTCATGCAGATGTCAAGCAAGGTTGTCCTCTTTATGTTCTCTAAATATGGGAAACAAATCAACCCATTCATCCAGAGTAGGAACAACATTGGGAAAGCCAAGAATAGTAGAGAAATTGAAGGGAGCAAACCTTCAAGCCAAGATTTTTTTCCATTTCAAACCAGTGGAATCACCAATTGATCCTTCAACCATGGAGTCGCCAGGTGAATGATGTGAAGAATGTGTCTGGTATTTTTTCACCATCAAATCCCATATATGATCATTGTGTTCTCTATGGGGGTACTAGTTGTAGCCATAAGAAGCCACACTGAAACAGTGGAGTTGAGACAGTGGAGTCGCCAGGTGTACAGTTGCAATATTTGATGTACTGAGTTCTGATGCACCTTCAAAATCAGTAAGATTTGTTGTTCTATGCAGGGAAAATCTTCAATTCGTCCCCAGCAACGGTGCCAGAAATGTTAGCACTGGAAGTCTCCCATGGATTGTGGCAAAGGTAATCATGATACCCATAAGATTTTTATGTCACTGGTTGGATGTAAAAAAGGTCAAATGGGCGCAGTCTCAAGTAAATATCATCTTAACTCATAAAACTGGACTGATATGCACAAGCAGGTGAGGTCTTGGCTCAACTTCAGTCAGTAGGTTGTAGTAAAGGTGAGTACGAGGAAGAATTTGGTGAGAAAAATGTATAGGTTTGTTGCAGACATCAGGTCTTCCAACCCAAAGAGGAAATATTTAAACATAAGAAATTCTTGAATTTAAATCTCAAAGAAACTGAAAGGAATTATAAGAACACTATAATCAAAATTTCATCATAATGCAGTCATAATAATTCAAGTGAATCAGTCAATCATCAACTCTTTCAGCATCAGAGGGAAACACGAGGGAGTAAGTAATCTGACTATCATTAAACAAGAAATCTCAGACTACAATGACATAACCAGAGAACCAGCAGCTTCATTAAAACTTTACAATATGGGATCTTTGCTCTACCATCGACCATAACAAAATATCAAAACCGAGTATTTATACTCAGAGCCACTACCACCACCAGGAGTGTGACCTAGCTATTACATTCAAAACTTTGTGTCTACATCTTCTTCTATCAATATACACTTGCATTCTTCTGTCAAATGCGATCTCAGATTAGCATGGGCTTGTAGGGAAATCTACCTGCAGGGGTACCAGGGGCTAACAGTTCAGTCCCCATGGTCAGGCCTTCCATTCATTCCATTAACTGCTTTTGTCGGGATCTGAACAAGGCCAAGTCCACTTGGCGTCTGGAGAATGCAGCAACCTCTTTTTGTGGCCAACACTGGCATTTTTTCCCTTAGCACATCTCACATGTACTCGGAACCTTTACCTGCATGTGACCTCAGGCCATGACGCAGCGCTTATCCCATATGATGTTTCGGGAACTTGTGCCTTGCTCCATGTTGAAACCTCCAACTCATGAAATCATGATTTTTCATTATCTGCTACCATGTGCCCCTCTGGTTTGGACAACCCAGATCTAATCTTCATCGTATCAGGATTTCGCATCTCGGGAAGTTTAAAGACTAATCACCTCCCCTCTCCCAATTCTTGATTTTTCGACTTCGCTAGTGTCAGATCAAGGGTCCACTAATTTCCTCGATACAACAGATCAAATTAACATCTGCATTTTGAGACCTCGGGCCATCATCATTTTGGTACCTCGGCTATCGACATTTCTCACTTGATCTTTTCCAAAACGACCTTCTCCATGTTGATCATGCGCCACGTGTCCTTTTGGATCGGACGATCGAGACTGAGCCTGTGCTTGATTGGATTTTTCCGACCAAAGGAGTGTGTGCCTTAACCTTGAATAGAACACATTTGTGGGTTTTTTAAACCCCTTCTTTCTCATTTGGTCACTCAATGGCCAATTTCTAAGGGAAAACACCTCCCACAAAAATATGTCATAACAGCTCCCAATTCCAAATCATGAGTAGCATAGTTTATTTCATGCTCCTTTGATTTCCTTGATTCATAGCACACCACATACCCATTCTGAATAAGGACTCCACCAATCCCTTCTTTACATGCATCAATGCATACAATGAAGTTTTTATTTGGATCAACAATTCTTAGTATTAGAGCACTTTTTAATAATCGCTTCAAGTGTTGGAAAATCCTTTCACAATCCGATGTCCACTCAAACTTCACACCCTTCTTTTTCAAGGAAGTGATTGGGTGTGCAATCTTTGAGAATCCCTCAATGAATATTATGTAGTAACGTCCAAGTCCCATGAATGATCTCACCTTAGAGACATTCATTGGTGTTTTCCACCTCTCAATGGCCTTTATCTTTTTTGGGTCTACTACTATTCTATCCTCTAAAATGATATGTCCCAAATAAAGAATTTGCTTCTGATAGAATGAGCACTTTCTCAATTTGGCATACAATTGATGCTCCCTCAATACTTGTAACACCATTTTCATGTGTTTCTTATGCTCTTATTCAGACTTAGAATATATAATAATGTCATCCAGAAAGAAAATCACAAACTTATCTAAGTACTCTCTGAAAATACCATTCATTAAACACATGAAGACAAGGGGTTCATTTGACAACCCAAATGGAACTATTGTGAACTCATAATGGCCATACCTAGTTATGAAGGTAGTTTTGTTGATGTCTTCTTCTTTAATTCTTACCTAATGATATTCTGACATGTGATCAATATTCGAGAATATTTTTTCATCTTTCAGTTGATCAAAGAGGTCATATATCCTTGGAAAATGATACTTGTTCTTCACAGTTACCTTATTCAACTACCTGAATTCAATGCAAAGTCTCAATGTTCCATCCTTTTTGTTCACAAATAATACTACAGCACCCCAAGGTGACACACTTGGGCATATATACCCCTTCTTCAAAATCTCTTCAATTTGCACTTGTAATTCCTTCAATTATGGTGTACTCATCATGTAAGGGATATTGGATACTAGGGATGCTTCAGGCATCATATTGATGAAGAAATCAATATCTCTCTTGGGTGGAAATCCTATTATTTATTTAAATACATATTCAAAATATTTTAGGAATGCATAATCTTTAATGTTTTTCACCTTGTCTTTAGGTGTCTCTTCCATATGTGCTACAAATATTTGACACCCTTTCATGTAACTTTTATTCAGCTACAAGGTTGTAACTTCTCTGACAGTTACTGCCCTGGAAATTCCCTGTACTATCCTTAAGTTCCCTTCCTCATCCAAGCAAGTAAATTCCTTATTATAATAGTCTAGGAGAGAATTATGTTGGTCCAAACAATCCATACCAATTAGGCAATCATAGGAACCTAAAGGCATTATGTTTAAATATTCCCTAGTGCGTAGTCCATTCATGTCCATTAGGAATGGCTTAACCATCTCATTAATTTTCCATTTAGTTCATGTAACCAGCTACACAAACCAAGATTTTCCAAGCTTTCTTCTTGGAAATTTAAATATTTCCACAATCTTCGGATCTAGATGACTATGACTAGATCCTGAATCAATTAAAATAGCAATGGTTTGGTTGTTGATATTACCTTCCACTTCAATCATATGTGACTAAAACTCAGTTTTCTTGTTATACAAGGTTGCATAGATCCTAGGTACATTTCTTCCCATGTCCTCCATTGTATCATCTTGTTGTACATTTTGAAAAATCCTCAATTTTTCACCTTGGTGAGGGAAATATCTGTACATATGACCTTCCCCACAACCCCAACATTGAATAGGTGGTTGCCTTGGTCTTTGCCCCAATATCTTGGTCATTATGCATTCTTTAGAAGTTGGTTGTCCCTGAGAGTTATTTATGAAGAATGGTGGCTTAGTTCCCTTCTTCCTTTGTTCCATCTTCTTTTCTTCTTATCTTCCCAAGATTTTTGGAAAGTTGTTCTTCCTTTATGTTGAACATAAAGGCATTTAACTCGCCTTATAGTTTCCTCCAATGTTTTGGGATCATCATATTGTATCTTGTCATTGACATATGATGGTAGCCCACTCAAATACTTTTGAATCTTAACTTGCTCATCCTTGATGAAAGAAACATACTTCAGCAACTCTAAAAACCTCCTTTCATATTCATCTATGGTTATACTCCCAAGCTTGAGTTCAAATAACTCCTTCATTTTATTTTCATAGTATCTCTTAATCAAGTATTTATTTTGAAAATACCTCTTGAATTCCCTCCAAGCAACCTTCTTCTCATCAATGTGTTGTACCTGCATAAATTGGTCCCACCACATTGATGTTTTTCCCTTGAGTTGATAGATGGAAATTCTTCCTTCTTCTTGTGAATAGTAATTATGCAATTGAAAAGACTTCTTAATGCCTAGAAGCCATGTCTCTGGATCCCCATCCTTCTTTTTCTCACCAAGGAGTCTTGATTTTTTTCATTTCTCCCTATATCTCATCCACCCTAGACCTCTTCCTAGTTTCCTGGAAAGGGATGGACTTGAACTATTGTGTTCCCTCCTAATTGAATTTTTTGGGGAGTGATGGTGATGCCTTCAAACATTTATTTTTCTTCTCCTCCCATCATAAGATCTGTGACTCCCTGATTTTCTTGACTAAGTCTCCTTATCCATATTCTGCTCTACTATGTCCAAGCTATGCATTAACTTGATGTTGAATCCTTCTTGCTGCTATTTGGATTTCATAAGCCTCTCATTATCATATCTATAACTTTGTACATTCTTTTGTAGACTTCTTATGGTCTCTACCAAGTTCATGCTTTCCTCCTTTCCTTCTCCATGTTCATTTGAATTTGTCCCTTCATTACCCATACTGACATACATCCCTCCGATCTCACATTAATGGATTTAATACCTATGTTCATATTCCATTCCTTCCATTCTTTTTAACTATGTGTTTATCCTATTTTGGTATAAATGTTTTTACTCTGCAAAATGTGCAGGCGACAAGATTTGTTAGACTAAATAATTTAACAAATTCATGTAAATTTTGTACAATTATGTTCCAATAATGCATCAAAATTATTATTCTAATTCCTTATAAAATTAACTACCCAAATAATTTTTTTGGGTGGACATCTAGATTCCTCTTTCCAATGACTACTCCCTTTCTCAATTCTGAGTCTTGAGTAGAAATTTATGGCCATTTGAATATTACCTAAGAATTCCTTATGTTCACACTTTAACTAGGTCCAAATTTGAATGTATTTATGCTTATTTGTACCTTCTCTTCTACAGTTTTGAAAAAATACAAACTGGGTTCCTTCATCGTCGT
>JASDQU010736144.1:82315-92366 GCA_032191745.1 Picea mariana | reverse complement strand
AGTATAAGGGGTCCATGGGGTCTATGGATGCACAAATCTAGGTAACATGTGGCATACGTACATCGGTCCACATCACCTTGAGTGATGTCTAGATTCCACATCATATTGGACTGATCTCTACCCAGCCCTTCGATCCCACGGTCAGTAAGGGTCCATGTAGTCCCTAGATGTAAGGTCTCCATTACTTTGGGGCTTCAATGGGTTTTATTCGACAAATATAATTGAATTGATCGTGGAGATATATGGCTAAGAAGGATTGTGGAGTCTATACTAGCGCAATATTTAAACTCGTCATCCAGTTCTGCAATGGGAGATGCACGTTGGCAAAGGGGCCAATGGGTTCTGTCGATTTGGGAACGGGTGATGATCGACGGTCATTGAGGATTGTGGAACCGCAACTTATGTGGTTGTTAATTCAGCCTTTAAATCTCCTAATGTTTCCCCACCATTGATTTGTCCTTACTAAGATTTGACGGTCAGAGATTAACCATACATTGATCCGACGGTCCTCCTCTGCAACTCCCAGATCTGTGGGTTGTGGGGGTTTTGGCATTGTACCACCTCTAATATTTTGGAGTGGTCAACATTGGGCTGACCTTGGTAGGTATGTGATGGTCAGAGAAGCCCATGAAGGATCCTTATATCTATGGTTCTCGTTACTTCGCAGCTCCAGGCTTCAACGCTCGTCAAACCCTCTTGACACAAATCCCTCGAAGAGCTAAATCTCCAGAATCTCAGATATTGCACCACATTTTCTATTTGACCAATGGTCGATATTTACTCTAGCATTCATGACTTCGACAGTTTTCACACTTTGAAAAACCTCGGCCAAAATCCTCTGGAGTACGAAGTCTCCGAACCATGAAATCATTTTCCACATACCCGTCCATCAAATGGTCCTAGTTACTTCAGAAATTCTACATTTCAGGAGTTTGGCATGTATCTCCCATATTTCCCTTCAGACCACGCCAGGTCTATTGCCACATGTACCTAGCCTCTACAGCCAAGATTTACTCAGGCTCGTAGAGCTTCAGGGAAAGCTTACAAATCTCTTAATTAGTTGAATATCCATTCTCCTGGATAACCGTGGATTTGTGGACAAGTGTCCTTCTATCTTCAATGGTTCGGATCAACTCTAGGACTCCGGTGTTTCATAGTTTCATCACAAGAGAACTCTTATTCTCCCGAATTAAAACATCATCGAAGAGCTTAACGCTTCCCCTCCTACGTCCAATATAATGGTTGGGAGAGGCCTAAATTGGGTCTCCAAGTTGACGACCCTCGTTGATTCACAACTACGGCCTTTGGTTGTTTCTAAGGATTGTGGGGAATTAAGTCCCGAAGGGATAGCTCCTTTTGGACTAGCGCATGGTTCCTAGACCTCAGTCACATGGATACTTTGGAAATTCTAGGGGCTAAGTGCTAATCCTTTAGCAACAATTGGGTTAAGGATATGGGAATGAGCCCTCAGTCAGATGGTTGAATATTCTAAAGGAGAAACGCCCTTATCCGACAAGATTCGGGCTTTGACATTCTCGCTAAGGTAAACTTCAAGGGGTTGGCAAGACTTAGATAGTTCAGTCGATATTACCCCCGACCCTTCTACGGATTCCCATCCCATGAATTTGTGGTAGAAAAACTAAGATAAATCAAGAGATCATATAGACATAACAGTTTACATAAATCATAAATCTTTTCTAACAAATGTTCAAATACTGAAATATTGAATCATAAACATAGATATTTCATCATTGCATCCAATATAATACACAAAGTATGAAAATACTTATCAGAACTGGAAAATGTGAAGAAACTGCTAAAAGGGGTGCATGTTTCCTCCCAACCATAGGCACATCCACTCCTACTGGATTTACTACTGGCAAACCCCGAGCTAGACCATGATGATATAAGAGATATTATTTCTCTTTTCTTCACAATAGTCAGGGACAAAGGTTACTCTCCTTCTCCCATAGGAACTTGGCAACTGGTTTTTTATGCTCCAAGCAAGGAGGTATGCATGAGTACTTCCTCAGTCACTCATCAACCTCATTTATCATCTTGTAGAGAAACCATGCCCCAGGCTTCTTACAACCAGATCGAGATTACTACTCATCCTTTTTCTTTCAACTATTGAATCAAAGTACATTTCATTGCTCTCTTTGGAGAGTGTTTTCTCTGCTCTTCTCTCTCCCTGATCCGTCCCCCCACCTGAATTACCTCATTCCTTGTCTTTATCAGTGAGGTTTCATGGTTCCAAATCCCAATTCATGTCTAGGCCTAGAATCCTTACCGATGTGTACCATGTCCCATCTCCTCATTAACTCTTAAAAATGGCCTTCCAACTACCATCCTTACTGGTAAATCATTTATGTTTCAAAGGATTGTTGAGCAATTACATCCAGTAGGTACTGGTCTAGTGAGGGTCATATCAACCATACTTGGTTTCCCTTCACCATCTCTCTCATAGCATCCATGGTCTATCTTGGAAAACTTTCCCCCTTTCAGAAGTTGTGCAACACATATTCAAATTCAAATTTTATTAATAACATAAAATTCATATGTTGACCCTTTTTATACAAAGGTTCATCAAATCAAACATTCACACATATTTAGTCTGCCATAGTCTCTTGTCCAATTATAGTTGTATTTACAAACTAGGGGGAAACAAGGGTATTACAATCCCCTCCCCCTTAAAGGAACATTATCGTCGATGTTCTATATTTAGATGTGTTTTGTATGTACAGAAGTAAACAAAAATGGATATGCATGTCTCATGGTATCCTCCATTTCCCATATAGCCTCATCTAGGCCAAAGTGTTTCCACTGCACCTTGACCTGTGCAATCGTTTTTTTCCTGAGTGGGGTTTCCTTCCTATCTATTATGCATTGGGGTTCTGGCAGGAATTCTCCCTCGGGTTCCACCTGAATCACATGCCATTCAATAATATGATTAGAATCATGTGCATACTTCTTTAATAAAGAAAAATGGAAAACATTATGTGCCTTCACTATGGGAGAAAGTGCTAGTCGATAGGCTACTGGTCCCACTCTATCCAAAACTTCAAAGGGTCAATAATACCGAGGTTCCAACTTGGCACAAGCTCCCATCCTCAAAGATATTTTCCTGGGTCTAACTCGGAGATACACATGATCTCTTGCCTTGAACTCTCTAGGAGTCTTTTTCATGTCTGCATAGATTTTTTGTCTATCCTGGGCTGTCTTCAGATTTTTTCTAATTTAAATCACTTGTTGTTCCATTTACTTTAGCATATATGGCTCGATTATAAATCTGTCTACTGGGTTGTTCCAGCTAATTGGGATGTTGCATTACCTTCCATAGAGGGCATGAAAAGGGCTCAATTTTAATGACTCCTGATAGCCCTTGTTGTAGGCAAATTATACCAGTGGTAGGTAGTCCTCCCACTTCTTGGGTTGATGCATTATGTGCATCCTCAACATGTATTCTAATACTTGGTTTAATCTCTCTGTTATCCCATTAGTTTGAGGGTGATAGGTTGTACTAAAGAGTATTTTTTCTTCAAATCTAGCAAACAGAGATTTCCAAAAATTTGAAGTAAACTTTGTATCTCTGTCAGATATAATTTCCTTAGGCATTCCATGTAGTCTGAATATCTCTTTCATGAAGATGTTGGCAATATCTATTGCCTTGAAAGTTGAATTGACGGGTATGAAGTGAGCATCCTTGCTCAGCTTTTCCACAACTAGCATGATGGCATCGTTATGTTTGGTTGATCTTGGTAATCCTATGATGAAATCCATGGAGATGGTTTCCCATTTCCATTTGGGAATTGGTAGGGGATACAATAGCCCTGTTGGATGCCAATGTTCTTCCTTAGCCTCCTGACATTCTAGAAATTTATCCAAATAATCAGCTATGTCCTTCTTCAATCCTGGATAATAAAACAGTTTCTCGGTGGCTATGATCATTTTCTGATAACCAAGATGACCAGTATATGGTCTTTTGTGTAGTTCATCCATTATGAACCTCTTCAAGTCGTCACATTGTGGAATGTATAACATGCCCTTGTTATTCATCAGGTCATCATTAAGCATCTGATAACCTTCATACTTCAGCCATGTGTGATATTGCTTTAGGTATGATTTCACGGTCTTGAAAAATGCATTTGTTTCTTGTGTCTTTTTTACTCTCTCTTTGATGTCTAATTCCTTGGTGCTTACAACTGCCAAGTAAATTACTTTCATACTTCTACTAAGGGCATCAACCACCCTATTATTCGTTCCTTTGATATGTTTGATTTCAAAATCAAACTCATTAAGGATAGTCATCCACATAGCTTGTCTCACATTGAGTTTTGGTTGGTCAAACAAATACTTCAACCCACTATGGTCTGTCATAAGTACAAATCTCCTAACTAGGAGCTAGTACCTCCACATATTTAAAGCATGCACTATGGTATCCAATTCCATATCATGGGTCACATAATTGACTTGATTCTCATTCAATTTTCTGGATTCATAGAAAATGACATGTCCTTCTTGCATAAGGACTCCTCCGAGCCCTTCCTTTCAGGCATTTGTACACACAAGGAAGTCCTTGTTTGGGTCTGCAATCTTCAGCACAGGTGCATTGGTTAGAAGGTATTTCAGCTCTTGAAATATTTCCTCACATTCTTATGTCCAAATGAATTCAAACCCCTTTTTTGAAGGGAGGTGATTGGGAAACCAATCTTGGAGAATCCTTTTATGAATCTTCTATAGTATCCTGCCAAGCCCATAAAGGATTTGATATCAAATACATCCTTTGGGGTGGAAAAATCCATGATGGCTTTAATATTTCCAAGGTCAATTGCCACTCCTTCATCAAAAATAACATGGCCTAAGTAGTGGAATTGTTTCTGGAAGAAGTCACACTTATTGAGCTTAGCATAGAGCTAATTCTCTCTTAGTACTTGGAGTACAAGCTTGATATGTTCTTCATGCTCTTCCCTATTCTTGTAATAGATTAGGATATCATCAATGAAAACAAACACAAATTTGTCCAAGAACTTTATGAATATGTTATTCATTAAGCACATGAAAGTGGTTGGTGCATTGGTAAGCCCAAAGGGCACCACCACAAATTCATAGTGACCATATCTTGTCCTAAAGGTTGTCTTGTGGATGTATTCATCTTTAATTCAGACTTGATGGTATCTAGAACTCAAGTCAATATTGGAGAATATTGTAGCACCCCTTAATTGGTCCAAAAATTCATCGATCCTAGGAAAATGATACTTATTCTTGATGGTCATCTTATTGAGTTGTCTATAATATATGCACAGTCTGATTGTGCCATCTTTCTTTTTCACAAACAAGATTGGTGCTCCCCATGGAGACACACTAGGATGAATGTAGCCTTTGTCCCACATCTCCTTCAGTTGTAGTTTGAGCTCAACTAGCTTTGGTGTACTCATTCTATAGGGTGTTCTAGACATTGGCACTGATTCTGGTACAAGTTATATTCAAAAGTAAATATCTCTCCTTGGAGGTAGACCTGGTACCTCTTCTGGGAATATATATTTATATTCTTTCAATATGGGATGGTTATCTAGGCTGGGTTTTTCATTCTCAACAAAGTTTAGTACTTGTATTGCATACAAGGGAAATCCCTTTCTGCAATACTTCTTCGTTTGGAGGGTTGATATTTGTCTCACTGAGATATGATTTTGAATCCCTTGTAGGGTTACCCTTTTTCCTTGTTCATATTCACACTCCAAGGTTTTACTGTAACAGTCCAATTTGGTTTTGTGGGCATCCAACCAATCCATGTCAATCAACAGGTCATAAGATCCTAAAGGAAGTATGTTTAGGTTCGCTTGGGTGGGAAATCCACTCATAATGAATTGGCATGCTAGTATGACTTATGTTACTTTTCTTTTGGTTCCAGTGTCTAGTTTCACCAACCATGATTTAACATGTTTAACTTGTTCCAAATTACATTTCTCAACAGTTTGAGGGGAAACATAACTCAAATTAGAACTAGGGTCAATTAAAATGGAAACGAGATGGTTGGAAATTGTACCTTCCATCTCCACCACTAAATCTTGGTGGTCATCTTGTCTATTATCCAAGGCTGCATAAATTTGTGATAGGCTCCTAGCCACATCATTGACCATGGTGGCCTCTTAGATGTTGTAGACCCTCTCATTGTTATGTTTCCTATATGAACAATCCCTCAGCATATTTTCTTCCCCACAATCCCAACATTTCAAGGGTCCTCTCTATTAGCACTGAGAGTCACCCTTAGATTGCAAGAGGATAAGCCCAGTACCCATCATAATTTTTGGTGGATGTTGGTTTTATGAGTGCAGGTCAAATGGACAAAACTTAGTACAAGAATGATTTTAATCACAGAAACTGGACAAGCAATGCACAGGGAAGTGAGGTCCTCATTAATTCAGTTAGTGATTTGATTTTAAGTGTGAGAAAAAGGAAGACTTAGTGAGAGAGGTGAACAAGACTATTATGGGCATCCGGATTTTGAGCATCTTGGTGAATAAAAACTTAGGCTTAAGAGCACTCTTGAACTCAAGTTTCAGACACTGAAATATGTCATAGCAACATAATAATCAAACCTACATTATCATGAAACTACAATGACTCGATTGGATCCTCCATGCCCGAGCCTTTCAACATAAGGAGAAATAAGGTAACAAGGACACCGACTAAAACTAGTCATAGCACTACTGTAATCAAACCTACATTACAATAGAACCACAACCCTCGACTAGATCCTCCATGCTCGAGTGTTTCAGCATAGTTTAAACAAAGAGATGAAATAAGTTGACTTCTATTAATGTGAAATTCTCAAATTTGATACATAACTAGAGAACAATTCTGGCATCAAAATTACACAGTAGGGAGCTCAGCTCAACCAGTTGACGACCTTAACAAAATCTTGAACTAATATATTTATACTCAGATCATTCCACAACTACCAGGAGTGTGATCTGGTCATTCCATTCAAAGCCTTTCATCTGCTCCTCCTTCTATCAGACTGTGCATGCATCCTTTTGTCATAAGTGAGCTCAAATCATTATGGGCCTGCAGGAAAACCCGACCATAGGAGTACCTCGAGCTGACAGTTATGTCTCCACGACCAGACCTTCCATGCCTTCTATTTATGGAGTGAGTCAAGGTTTCAACCACCAATCCTTTTTCCTTAACTACTTTCTCTCGGGATCACAACGAGGCTTGATGCCTAGGTGGCGACCACGAGTTGCTCTTGGATTAGATGCTATATAAGCACGTGATTGTGGGTCCGTTAAAGGTCGTTTGGATTCACACCACTTTTGAGCTTGTAATTCACCACCTTCTTCCACATAGCTATTTTACTATACCATGGTTTCAATTGCAAGACCACTTCAGAATTTTATCGTTCGAGCATGTTGCATCCCCGCAATGAAACGTGGTCATTGATCTGGTCGTGATCTGCGATATGGGCACTCATGCTGAATTTAGCACCATCGCTAAAGTTTATCCACCTGTCAATTTTAGGATCATTCTAACCATGATGGGAGATGGAACTGATTTTGGCGCTGAACAAGAACACTTCTCGGAGGATGATTTGATGTGGTGGACTGATGTCACTATGCTGACGTTTCATGAAAAGAGAGGTGACACTTGTCACTTAGAACAAGTGGATGATATGCCTAAAGGTGTCTGGACTGAGTTCCACATATCATCGCCAAATGGATGCTAGGTGTCACGATTGACAAGAGCACCACATATCTGAATTGATGATTGCCACGTACTTTGGCACTTCAAAGCTTGGGGGTGGTATGCATGTAGAGTTGGAGTTCGAAGTGAATGACAAATGTTTATCTGGGAGGACACATGGTAGGGATCTATTAACTTCAAGAGAAAACATTCTGGATGAAAATGGGAGTGAGGAGGATGAAACTTCTGAAACCTAGAGTCTCAAAGAAAACTACCACCATTAGATTTGGATGGACACATGGCAGTGATCTATAGACTTCGGGAGAAAACACTCTGGATGAAAGTGAGAGGGCAGGAGATAAAAATCATGAAGTCTGGATTCCTGAAGTAAATACTGACCATCCGATGGATATGGACATGTGGCACTTGATCTGCAACTCTGGGGCTTCTGCCTAGCAACTAATCCTCGTGCAATTTTGACATGTCGAATACACACAAGCCATTGATCTGATCGCGATCTATGATCTGGGAAAGACCCACTTTTTTTTCCATGTGTCTCTCTTGGATGGACCCTACTTCCTTCTGCGAAGATCAACAGCTCATGATTACTTCGTGAGTTCAAGCTTTGGCTCTTCGGGATTTTTCAACGCACAGCTCTTACAATCCTCTGAAGTAAATATTCTGAAGTGAGGGATATACCTCCACGTGTCCTCAGCCTTCAATGGCTCAGATTTACTTCGGGACTTCGCCTCCTCTGCCTAGTCGTTAATCCTTGCACTACTTTTGAAATCATGAACGCCAAAGAGCCGTTGATCTGGACTATTCATGGGATCCCTCCGTTGAAAATCGAGCATGTCTTCTTGCTTGTGTTTCAAGCCCGAAATGGATTGTTCTGAATGTTGCGCTTTGTGCTCATGGTTGTTCATTGTACAAAAAAAGGACTTGGATGACCCGATGTGAGCTCAATTAATAGAAAATAAGATGACCGGTAATTTGGACCAAAGATCAGGATATGTGTTCATCTTTTAAATAAAATAGAAAACCCCCTGAGTCGAGAATCAGTTAAGCAAGACACTAAGGAAAACCATATCATTGATCGAAAAGGGAATTGACTTTATCAACCAAAAGGCAAAAATCCTAGGAATGGTGTGCGAAAATAAGGGAGACGGAGTAGGGGTACAGACTTGTGTATTCACAACAAACACATACAAATCCTAACAACTTGACGTGATATTGTGTTATCAGTCTTCCTTGGGGCTATTCCAAGGGGTTTATTTCCACTTTGGGAAAGGAAATTTTGTCGGTACACACTTTTAGTAGGGAGGCTCATCCTAGAATATTTCCCATAGTTATTGAATCTTGAGGGTTTAAACCCATTTTTCTTGAATCCCTAACTACTCTTCTTATTCCAGTCCTTGGGAGGTTCAATCTTGTTCTTGAACTAATCATAGGAATACCTTGCCTTTCAGATAATACCTTCTAGGGATTTTGGCTCATCAAACTCAATTATGTCCTGGTAGGACTGAGGTAATCCATTAATAAATCATTGCATATTTAATTTTTCATCCTTTATGTAGAGAACATACCTCATTAGCTCAAGAAATTTGTTGATATATTCATCTATGGTGAGTTTTCCTAGCTTGAGTTCATGTAACTCCTTGGTCTTCCCATCAAAGTAATTTTCTGAGAGATACTTCTTCTTGAAGTATTTCTCAAATTTTTTCCATGACAAGTCCTTCTCATGGATTCCTTTCATGTTCCTAAGTTCCTCCCACCAAATGGAAGCTTTCCCATTCAAGTTGAAAATGGTTATCTGTGACTTTAAGTTTTCAAAGTAATCATGGACTCTGAAGTACTTCTTCAAGCCAAGCAGCCAAACCTTTTCTTCTTCCCCCTTCTTGATTTCTCCATCGAAGGTGGGTGGTTTGGATTTCTTGAAATCCTCAGGGTCATGACTCTTGGAATGCTTTCTCTTCTTTCCTTTCCTATGGGAATGTGTACTAATTTTTCTACTATAATATTCCTTGGAGTTGTCAGTTTCCTCACCAAAGGATTCATCCATTTAGTGTCTCTTAGCTCCATGTCGGGCCTTCTTTGAGGTGCTCCTCTTAGTGTGGTCACTTTCATGACCATGATTTCGTATCTCGGGTGGACTCTATTTTTTCTTTGTATGATGGATGTTTACCTGACTGATTGTTGGTCCATGCTATAGCTTCCTTTGTATGTCTAAAAATCTTTGCAGTAGAACTACATTAATTTCTATTCGATTTTCCTTCTCTTTTATCAGCCTTTCGTTGTCATCCTTACAACTATGTAACTCTGCCATGAGACTTCTCATAGTTTCATCCAAAGGATCGGTTTCCACTGCCCT
>JASDQU010736144.1:47415-60069 GCA_032191745.1 Picea mariana | reverse complement strand
TGGACACCAACAATAACCTAATACAAGAACACTCAGGTATTATGCTTCCATAAATGTTAGTGTAAGGATGTTGGATAAGGGCCAAGGAAAGGTTGATGTGAATACAATAAAAGACTTCTATAATATATCATGTTTTTTGTTTTTTGTTTGATTAGAAGTTATTAATAGGGTGCTACATGATACAAGTCAATATACAATCATGCACCAAAAGTTTAGAGTATAAGTAATGGAAACAAGGAGGTCTATAAACAAATTTGTGATAAATTTTCATTATTAAATCACCAAGAGGAGTTTCCATTATTTCAGTCCAATAGATTACTCTTTGGCTTACAATATTTTCTATAACAAAATGTTGTTTTTTTTTTGTTTATACGTCATTGATTTATAGGTTAAATTCTATGTTGCATATGATTCATACATATTGAAGGCATATGTCAAAGCTATATCGTAACAAAAATTGTTCCTTGAAAAAATTAAAAATCTTGATCGAAAAACTCACAAGGATAATAACTTACCAGTTTTTGCAATGAATTGATTGTCTTATATCTTTAACCCCTCATCCACCCTGAACACAAGCTACCAAAAACCATTATATGTTATATCCATATTTTAACCACAATTATCTAAACCCCCTAAAAAAAATGATAATCAAACTCACAAGGGTAATAGATTACTATATTTTGCAATGAATTGATTGTTTTATATTTTTAAACCCCAATTGGTCACATTGCCTCTATGCTACCTTCCCATATAGAAAATTATAGAGAGATGAGATTCCCAAACCCTCGTATTCCTCCTTAGAGACTCTCATGCTAAATGTAATAGATCTTGTGCATTATAAGTAAGTGATTGATTGAGTTAGTGTCCCAGGATGCAGGATTTCATATCGATAAGATGCCTAAATCCTCATATTCATCCTTAGAATCTCTCACATTGCCAAAATCGCATCTTGGAAGGAAGATATTGGTAGTTTAAGTRGAKAGGTTCGTAGATCTATTGCAGTAAACGTTTTTTCCCATTTTGATGGCCCTTTGCATCCATTTTTCCAGAAAATCYTCATATCCATGGATGAAAATTCTTCTAGCAAGGAAAATCGASGAGAATGACCAGTTGTGCTTCTCTCCCATCTAGAAAAAATGAAAAATKGTAAAAACAAATGCTTTACTYCATTCCAAAAAAGAGGATATGTTTCTATTAATATTTTTAACTATGGTTATTTTCTTTGAGTTAAATGTGGTGGTATATTTTTTAAACCCCCAACTGGTCACACTACCTCTATGATACCTTCCCATATAGCACATTCTAGAGSAATGAGATTCCCAAAACCTTGTATTCCTCCTTAGAGACTCTCATGCTACAATGTAATAGATCTCATGYATTAGAAGGAAGTGATTTATTTAGTGTCTCAGGTGTTACACATCAAAATTCCTCACTTTGAGAGTGTCACATTCTCATTGTTGTAAGTGTTGTAAGTGTCACACTTTTGTCGCAAGTGTCATAAGTGTCACATTCTCTTTCACTAAGTGTCACATCATGAACGACACCATGAAAACACTTTCTAAAACCCCTAAAACATGTTATAAGAACAAGTCCCATCATCTGACATTCGGAACAAATGTTCTTATAGGGAATGGTTCATCTTGGTAACTTTTTAGAAGATCGACACTCCCATTCTCATACACAGAGAGTTATAGCGCTCCTTTTCCATCTCAAGGGGAGATTTGTAGCACTTTTTTGCCCATTCTAAGGGAGTTCTAAGTTGGTTGAGGAAATCTTGGAAGAAATCCCATTTTCTTCTAAAGACAGCTATGGAAGGATCGAGTTGGTTTAGCTCGAATATAACTCCAAGTCTGCATCTAAGGGAGATATCAAAATAATTGGAGCCATATCCTCAACTAATTCTAAATATAACCAAGGTAGTTGAGCTTCTCCAAGCCCATAAATGGAGGCATTCCCATGGTAAAACAAGGCGAAGAAAATCAGCAAAGCATTGTTATTTTGAATGTGAATCTTTCGAGCAAGGGTTGGATGAGGAGGACTTGGAGAGGTTGTTGCAACATCATTTGAAGATTGTAAGTTTCTTTTTGAAGTTCTCATCTAATATACTTGGTATATTTCCTTCAAATATGTGGTTTCATGTGCTTGTCTATGTTTGATTTGATTTGTGTATATGAACTTGCTTTGCCTAATCCATTAGAGTAGAAGTAATTCGCGTGTTTCTTGTTGTTCATTGCAAGTATTATTTTGCGCCAGAAATTGAATCAAGCTTGCAGATAGGAGCAGCTAGGACAAATGGCATAAACATAGTACATCTTACTTTACCTTCTCCTCTCTTTTTTGATAATCAAAATGAGTTTATAGGAATGGTAGTGTCCAAATGATTGTTTCTATCTTGGTATAAGGGTTAGTAATCCAAGGGAAAGTTCACCCGTCTACAGGAGAATATTTTTGTAACACCATGATGCAGGATTTCATATCGATAAGATCCCTAAATCCTCATATTCATCCTTAGAATCTCTCACACTACCAAAATCGCATGTTGGAAGGAAGAGATTGGTAGCTTTAGTGGAGAGGTTCATAGATCTATTGTAGGAAAATTTTATTTTCCCCTTTTTATGGCCATTTGCATCCATTTTTCCAAAAAATATTCAGATCAATGGATAAAAATTCTTCCAATAAGGAAAATAGAGGAGAATGACCAGTTGTGCTTCTCTCTTGTCTAGAAAATATGAAAAATGGTAAAATCAAATTATTTACTCCATTCCAAAAAAAGAGGATATGTTTCTATTAATATTTTTAACTATGGTTATTTTCTTTGAGTTAAATGTGGTGGTATATTTTTTAAATATTGAGTTTGATGGATTTTTTACACTCGAACATGAAAAATTAAGTAAGGTTTAAAACACGTCAATTCTCTCTAGCTCAATCGGTTAAGGTGTGGGTTTTGTTTGCTAGGTGACCTGAGTTCAATACCCTTATGGTGAGTTTAGTCAGGAGGAGACACCCAAAAATCCATCCATGTTAAGGGTTGGTATGGCTCGGGTCGGGTGTTATCCCCAGGTGACTTTGACAGCTTAGATGCCTCTGGGTTGTGGTTTCTTAGCCAATGGTTAAAAATGTTTTTCCATCAAGTTACATGCACATTTATAACAAAAAAAAAGGTTTAAAAACACTTTACCATGAGTTAATTAAAAGGATACATTTAATGTAGAGGATAAAATGTTATGTTGCTTTGATTTCAATAATGATACATAGAAAATTGATCCAATGTATTCATTTCAACAATTATAGGAGTGGCAGGTGCGGGTGGATCATCCTTGATCTCATAGGAAAATTTGAAACAATTTCTACTTGGGGTTTAGGGAATTACACCAATAACCAAGTCAATGAATATGCTCTCTTACAAGGTTTGTGTATTTCTATAAATTTTAGAATCAAATCTCTGATTTTCATAGAAGATTATGTCTTTGAAATATACCCTAGTTGACAACAAGTTAGCATCTATCCTCACCTTCTCTAAAAAGGAGGTTTGGTTTTTTCAAAAGATTTCATTTTTCTAAGTGAAATCACTCACCAATGAGGCCACCTCATTGAAAATGGAGGTGTTAAGGATCAATGAAAGTTCAATTTAACAAGGCATATCATAACCTTATACCCATGAATTTAAGGGCACATACCATCTCCTTAAAGCATTGGATTCCATGCCTCCCTAGTGATTTGAATCAATGCAAGGTGAATAAAATTGATAAGACATGCACACCACCTTCACAAGCCTGAAATTATGGAAGGGCTATCATTAACTTCCAGATAGTAATTATCATTTCAAAGGTGGAATAATGGAATTTTGAAAGGGAGAAGGAACTAATGAAATTGGAAGCCAAGGAAATTCATCCATTAACTGCCTGGTAAAAATCATAATCATCCTTGGCATGGTCTTTTCAAATTGTTCTTTGTTGATTTAGATACCTGATATGTTGTTGGAAAAGTGTTTTGGATAAGTCTTGGGAATTTCACAAGAATGCACCACACAACATTTTGGCTAAGGAGTAGTGCACGCGCAAAGAAGTTGAAGCATGTTCAGGAGTCAGTGCACAAAGGCAGAAAGTAGTTAGGATTTTGGGACATTTTGTCCACATTGTAACTAGTTTATCCCTAGTGTAAAACTGCAAATTATAATGGTTTTTGGGGGTAGAGGTAGTTATAAGAGTTTACGACGTGAATTTATTTGAGTTAGTCAAGTTTTGGAGAAGTCTCGAGGAATATTTTTTAGGTATGACTGAGGAGATAGGCTCGCACTGCAGCAGAATGGCTAGGTAGGTTTGAGTAATGGTTATTGTTACATCTTTTTGTAAGTGCAGTGCGCAACTGTAAGAAGATTATAAATGACTAATATAAGAAGCCAATCGTTGTGGAAGTATCCTAGATTGGGGTGAACCATGTTAAAACCTGTGTCTTGATGTGATGTTATGTGTGTAATATGGATAGCATAGAATGTTTAGTATTATGAATATGTTACTGATATTTCCTAGTGATGATGAAAGCTCAGTGTTTTGAATGTGTTGTTCATATATTTTGTTATAATGTTGCACATTGAAGTAACTAGTAAATGAATGAATGTCAAGTAAAGTAATGTTGAATACAGGGTATAATGAATGAATATCAAAGGTTGAGTAACATAGACCATGCACATCGTATATGAATGGATAGTGCATAGTATGAGTATGTTTAATGCCTAACTTCCCTCCACCGCAGAAACTTGGTTCCTGCAATCCATCTAGATGCCTTGGGTGAGACTTCACTTGCTTGTAGGTGATGCCGAAATGGTTGGTGTCTAGGGGTTTTGTTGGTTTATTAATTATTAACCCTCGGTCTACCCATTGCACGCCAAAAAATGGTTCTATTTTCGATATTGGCATCTGTAACTGAGGGGAATGTTTTGGAGGCCAAATAACGAAGATATCATAGAATGGCTAGAGAAGAAGTAGCAAGAATTTTCTAGAGAATAGAATAAGAACCCACGGCTCAGCGACGAACAATGGTTGCAAAGGTATGTGTTCACGAATCTTCATGAAATATTCTTTGGAGAATTTCTAATAATTTTGACTGAATGGTTAGAAAGGCTAGTGGAGAATGTTGGGAGATACCGAGTTGAGGCTCTGAGAAACTGAACTCTTGAATTGATCAGAAAATTGAATATAATAAGTAATAAATTTTCTCGTGCAGTTGATTTTTGGTTGAATAGTGTACTAGGGGGTTACATTACAAAGTTTGCAATAGATTTTACCCAGTATTATAGTATCGTGGAGAGGGAATTTTTCAAGGGTCTGTGTGGAATATTTATGAACGCAATGTCTACCTAGATAAAAAAATTGTTGTGTGAGAAGAATGTTATGAAGATGAAATCTGACTACTACACACCTTCGCACACATAGGGGGGTTGAGGGATGACCAGAGGATGGTCTGGGAGTAGAAATAGGTGAAAATATGAATGAGGAATGGATGGAATGAGGATGTCGAGAGAGGAATATAGTGACTCATATGGAGATATTGGAGTATTGCACTGTGGGAAAAAATTTAGTTATAGTAAGAAGGATATTGTGGTTGAGAGAGAAGAGAAGCACGGAGTGGTTGAGAAAAGCGACCCTTGCACAATACTTAGGATCACACCATACAGAGAAAGGAAAGAGAAAGAAAAGGATTCTTGGTGTAGTATAGCAGAAGAAGGAATTCCATCTCGTATCATAATCTCTATAGAACCCACTACCCCATGTGCATCACCAAGATCTGAAGCAGAAACCAGAACTTTGCAAGAAAAATTATAGTTAGTGGAGGAATTAAGAATAGTGGAAGTAGAGCAGAAAACCAAATTCATTCAGCATCAATGAAGGTAATTACTACATATAATAATATGGAAGGAATAGATAATACATTAAGAATGCATTAATTCGAGGGAGTTGGCTTGGAAGACCCGCAAAAACATTTGTTTGTATGCAAAATGATATGGACTGTGAAGAATGTCTAGGATGAGGCAATGGATACTGTGTAGTTAGCAACGATGTTTAGAGGTCACACACTCTTATGGCACATGAAGTACCAGACTACTACACCAGCAGGACAATCAAGGACATTGGCATAAATTGGACAAGCTTTGTTAAAGGAATTTCGGAAGCCGAAATATGAGTCACACTATATCACATAGATGAAAGAAATTAAGTAGATACAAAATAAGATAGTTTCAGATTACAATCATAAGTTGAAAGATGTGATGTGTATATTAACATTCCATATTTATGATGAACAACATGGAGAATGGTTTAGTTTACGTATTTTGTCACACATTTGTTTTCCTCTTAAACAATAGAAAGTCACATCGCAGCTAGAAGAATTAGAAAATTTGATAAATTTACAAGCATCTTTTGTAGGATATGGTGCAGGAATGGCAGAAGTTCAGTCACAATTGGATGTGCTAAGGATTTAGTTGTCAGAGGTAACAAAATAAAAGGAAAAGCATGAACAAGTTTGGTGTATTACATGTAAGACAGAAGGCCATCGTAAAGATGATTTCCCATCATTTGTGCAGTATATAACTATAGAATCACTAAACCCATTGGCAAGAGGAGTAGGATATTGTGAAATATGAAAGACATGGGGACATCATATGACTAATTTTACATTATTTCAAAAGTACCATAGTATGCCCAGAAATTTTTTCTCTAATTTTTGCAAGTCTGTAGGACATGAGTAGAAGGTGTTAGAACTCAAATCTGTCTTTTAAAATTTGAAAGTGTTTTGAGTATGTTTACATTAAATTTTGTCAAAGTTTTGATCTTTGGCAAGCTATCATGAGCTATGATCTTCCATCAAACCTTGATATACCTCATCATTGTCCAAAAGGTCTTTGGAAATGCCATATTGACCTACAAAATAAAAAAATGAAAAATATGGCTCAAGATTTTTGATTTGGATGTGTTCCTAGTGTTTATTGAGATTTTATAAAAAATTATCAAAATAGGAGTGGTGTGTGCTAAGTGACCTAAGCCCTTAATCCAAACCTATGGTTTTTTCCCTATGCCTAAGTCTATTCATATTTCAAGCTCTATATGCATTTGCAATTTGTTTCTTTTACTTAACCTACCCCTCAGGTTTTCCTTTTTAACCAAAAGATAAGGACCCACAGGTCCAAGTCCCAATTTACATACCAAGCCTAGAGCACCAAGTCATGACTTAAGTTATGAGTGGACATACAAATTCAATCCACGAGCCAGGCCACATGTTTAATTCTCATACTAATCCATTAGTATAATTCTCATGCTAAATATCTCTCAGGTTTTATGAATCCACGAGATAAGCTATGTAGCCAATCTATGAGTCAATCTACAAATCAACATAAAAGCTCAACATTGAACGCCAAGATGAGATTTTCTCCAGCTGCCGAATATAGAAATCAGTTTCCAGATATCAGGGTGACAATAACAAGTTTTGAATGTACTGAATTATGGCCAAATGTCTGCATAGTTTGAAGGTATCAATGCTGATATTACAGAGATACCAACGTTGGTCGCTAGATTCTAGATCTGTCTTAGAAAAATGTGAAGGTATCACAGCAAAAGTTAAAGCCATGCACCCAGCTGAAAAGGTTTGGGTGTCTTAGGGTCACCAAATCGACACACAAGCAATGAGTCATTTCAAAGCTAAAGCTGTGGATCAAGCTACAAACTAAGCCATGCACTTAGCCAAATCGACAGCATGATATCTTCATAGGGTTTTGACAGGGCCAAGTTCACCCATTCGAAATTGCCAATGCCAAAAGATTTCAAAGCTCGAAAGAGAAGTCGTACTTGGAAAAGGCTATTGAAACTAAAGTAGATTCAATACTCCATATGCTCTGGAGCAGGATATTAGGAGGTGGTTGACAAACGAATCTATATTTCTCTACCTGGTCTAAAGGCAAGGCAGCATATGTTCAAGGTTCACCTTGGTGATACACCTAACAATTATCATTTCCTGCAGTTGAAAAGCCACACCGAGGTCTTCTAGTTGTTGAAGGAGTCGAGCACTTACTACGAACAGAGAAATACAGACATCTATCTGATGTATTGTGGGAGGCAATTTCCACAAGGCAAATTCATTCATTGTATCAGGGCCTCGACATTAAAAATTTACAATCATTTATATCTCAATCTATTTACTTTTATAGCTATAGTTGCTTTAAGAGATTTTACTTGAAACAAAGTAGGAACAAGTATATGGGAACAAAGGCAAATTTGGTTGTAGCTGCTGCAATAGGAGCTTTCACTATTGTGATAACACAGCCACTGGACAAAGCTTTTTCTCATATGCAAACTAGTGATTTTGGGAAATCAAGGGACTTTGGCAAACTCTTATTGAGGGTTCTTGAAAAGAGGCATTTGATGGGCTTGGTATTTCTCTACTACTGACATCAAATCCTTCTATACAGTATACATTAGTTGAGCAACTGAAACAGAGGTTGTTTATGGCACAAAAGAGAAACAGAATGACTCAGTTACACCAGATTCCTCTCCAATCGTCATCTAAGCATTTGCTACATTCTTATTGGGTGCACTGTCAAAGACAATAGCAACAGTCCTAACATATCCTATAATAATATGAAAGGTGATGATTTAATTTGTTGAGCCAGATAAAGATGACAAACTAATAATGAATGGTTTAATAAAGTTCATATGAGGAGCAAGGAATGAGCCAGTCCCCAAATGATTTTGATTCAATTGTATCAATCCATATATAAGTTTTACAAAAGACTTCCTTTCTGGTGGCTAGTCGGGTTTGCATAGGCATCTTTAGCACCCGAAAAACAGGGATTTCAGTGGCTTAATCATTGTAAATTTTGGCTCGCAAGCCACCGAAAGCACAGAGACAGGCAGAATGTTTGTATTTTCACTTAGATTAAATGTTTTCACTACCAAATCATCTAAGGAAGATTCTAAATGAATGATAAAGTTAAAAGAGATAGAGATCACTCTCTCTTTTAAGTTTTAGAAGTCGATGCAAAGGATATAAAGGCTGAAGATTTTTTCTATTTTTAGTTAAACATACTGCCCAGATGTCAAAGGGAAATCTCAAGTGCCTTGTCATCACCTTGAAGGTTGTTGAGCGTGTCAGAGATTGTTGAAGCTGCAGAGGAATGTTGAAGATCATAGATTATGATTAGGATTTGATTCCTTTGAGTTAGGATCTAATCCTATGACTTGAGAATTGTTTTGATTTTATTCTATATTTAGTATTTTAGATCCAGTTTCTTAGGATCTGAAATTGCTTTGTAAAGACTATAAAAGTCTATTGTTTTGAATGACTAGAGGTTCGATTTTGATTTCTATAATCCACTATTATTGTAAAAAGACACTTTCTTTAATATATTAAGCCTGCAAGCTTCTTTCATTGTTATTATCAAACTCTCTTTTATCCTTTTCTATGCCTATGAGTTGAAATCATTGTTTTGTCTATGTTTAATGGTCCCATGGTAACTGTCATCTTACTTTTGACCATTAAGAAAGAATCATAAGCATCCTTTGCTAGTTTTTTGACCCATCATATATATTGTCTATGTATGTTCTATTTAATTGATTGGTTTTCTTATCCATTTGATTTACAAACGTATCTGATAATAGCTCTTGAAGGCCTTGTATTGCACGAATATAGCTAGACTGTCTTGAATATACAATCCATTGATTTAAGATATTCATCTTGATCCAAACCCACACCCATTATTGATAAAATAGTTACAAAAAGGTTAATTTACCAGGCATCTCTGAGATACAAACTAGGAGAGTTTCCTGGAGTGATAACAAATTGGCGCCGTTTCCAGGGAAAGGAGATTGAAGCTTATCTTCCTTGGGATATGACAAGATCCAGCTTTGATAATAGACAAAATCTGGACATATATTAGGTTGTAATCATTTATCTAGCAACTCCATGAAGGACAGATTCAGTGGTGACTCCATTTTTCTGAAATCTGTTGGTGACTCCACTAGTATGAAATGAACAAGATCTTATCAAAGAGGTATGATTTCTGTGATTTTTCAAATATTGTTGGTTTCCCTAATCCAATGCCTAATAGAGATGAATGGGAACATAGTATTTCCAAATTTCGAGGAGAAGAGTGGGAAGTGCCAGCTGAGCATTTGCTGGATTTTCATGATTTCATTCATCGGTTGCATATTGTGCATGAGGATGTTCATATTAAGCTTTTAAGGTATTCATTAGAGGGGTTTTCTCTTAACTAGTGTCGGTCTCTTCCAAATGCAAGTATTAGTTCTTTGGCAAATTTTCATGTTGCCTTTCATTTGTTTTGCCAAGACATATTTTCAGCTGACCCTCTATATCCCGAATGTTGTCACGATTTTAATTTATTGAATGAAAATCCCAAAATTCATGAAGACTTTGCTACAGCAGAAGATATCTCTTATTGTGATTGAAGGATTGTTGATCCACATTATGACAACCATGGTGATGCTTTTGACATTGTTTTAAATGAGAATATTAAAGATGGTTGTTATGAAGATCAGATTATTTCTTTTGAAAACTTTAAAGATGATGAGCAGATGGATATATCAGCAGATGACAGTTTCGAATCTGCTGCAAATACTATGGATAGCCTTCAACTTTCAGATTGGAAGACAAAGGGAGATTGTAGTAGATATAAGGAGGAAGATAATGAGCTGAAAAGTCTAGATCAGTAGTTCATCATACATTTTCCTCCAATAGAGAAGTAGCATAGAGTTAAATATGAGATCACTGAAAGCCATCATCATAAGTACTTCAACTTTCAGTTGGAACAGCAACATAAAGAGGTATTCCCTTATGATTTTGATGACCCTATTTCCAATCATTTGGAATCTATGAGCAGCATAAATGTCAAAATATTTCTATCAAAAGAAGGATGGTTCTGTCATCCTTTTAAAATGAATTTCTACATTCTAGGCATTCCTTTACTTTTTGGGTCCAGATCAAGGATGTTATCAGTGAATCATTTTCTTAAATGGCTTCATTGGAAGTGTGATTTCACTTGATTAAGAAGCAGTACAATGTGTTAATGTAGGAATAGGCAGAAGAATAAGCTCGTCATTGAGCAGATAGATTGTTTTTCAGTTGTTGGTTTGTTAATAAAGCGGAGCAGGTTGCAAAGTTTTCATGGGATCAGTTGCACAGGCCAGATGAATCCATGCCCAATAGTAAAGGCACAAGGTCTGTTAGGTTCTTGGAGCCTCACAGGGAGGTCTCCATCCCAGTTGGAGCTAGATGTTAGCACTCAAAGTTGTCTTTTAAAATTTGAAAGTGTTTTGAGCATATTTACATTAAATATTGTCAAAGTTTTGATCTTTGGCAAATTTTCATGAGCTCTGATCTTCCATCAAACCTTGATATACCTCATCATTGTCCACAAGGTCTTTGGGTCTGCCATATTGACTTGCAAAATCAAAAAATGATAAATCTTGCTCGAGATTTTTTATTTGGATGTGTTCCTAGTGTTTATTGAGCTTTTATAAAAATTTATCAAAATAGGAGTGGTGTGTGCTAAGTAACCTAAGCCCTTAGTCCAAACCTATGATTTTTGCACTATGCCTAAGTCTATTCATATTTCAAGCTCTATATGCATTTGCAATTTGTTTCTTTTACTTAACCTACCTCTCGGGTTTTCCTTTTTAACCAAAAGATAAGGATCCACAGGTCCAAGTCCCAATTTACATACCAAGCCTAAAGCACCAAGTCATGAGTTAGGTTACGAGTGGACATACAAAGTCAAGCCATGAGCTATGCCACATGTTTAATTCTCATACTAATCCATTAGGCTAATTCTCATGCTAAAGATCTCTCAGGTTTTATGAACCCACAAGCTAAGCTATGTAGCCAATCTATGAGTCAATCTACAAATCAACATCAAAGCTCAGTGTTGAACACCAAGATGAGATTTTCTCTAGCTATCGAATATAAAAATCAGTTTCCAGATATCAAGGTGGCAATAACAAGTTTTGCATGTACTGAATTCTGGCCAAATGTCTGCATAGTTTGAAGGTATCAACGTCGATATTACAGAGATACCAGCATTGGTCGCTAGATTCCAGATCTGTCTTATCAAAACATGAAGGTATCACAATAAAAGTTAAAGCCATGCACCCAGTTGAAAAGGTTTGGTTGTCTTACGGTCACCAAATCGAAACACAAGGAATGAGTCATTTCAAACCTAAAGCCATGGATCAAGCTACAAACTAAGCCATGCACTTAGCCAAATCGACAGCATGATGTCTTCATAGGGTTTTGACAGGGTCAAGTTCTCCCATTCGAAATTGCAGATGCCAGAAGATTTCAAAACTTGAAAGGGAAGTTGTACTTGGAAAAGGCTATTGCAACTGAAGCAGATTCAATACTCCATATGCTTTGGAGTAGGCTATTAGGAGGCGATTGGCAAATGAATCTATATTCCTCTACCTGATTTGAAGGCAAGGAAGCATATGTTCAAGGTTCACCTTGGTGATACACCTAACAATTATCATTTCCTGCAGTTGAAAAGCCACACCGAGGTATTCCGGTTGTTGAAGGAGCCGAGCACTTACTACGAACAGAGAAATACAGACATCTATCTGATGTATTGTGGGAGGCAGTTTCCACAAGGCAAAT
>JASDQU010736143.1:100337-114986 GCA_032191745.1 Picea mariana | reverse complement strand
AATTGGTAGAATTGAAGTGCAATTAGGAGATGTTGGATAAGGGATATATTAGATTGAGTGTATCCCCATGAGGAGCACCAGCATTGTTTGTGAAGAAAAAGAATGGTACATTGCACTTGTGTATTGACTAAAGGAAGTTAAACAAGATGACCATCAAGAATAAGTATCCATTTCCCAGGATCAATGATCTTTTTTATTAGCTTAGGGGAGCTACAATTTTCTCTAAGATTGATTTGAGATATGGATATCATCAAGTCATGATTAAGGATGAGGAAATACACAATACATCTTTTAGAATGAGGTATGGACACTACGATTTTGTGGTAGTGCCATTTGGGCTTACTAATGCACCAACTAAATTCATGTGTTTAATGAATAGTGTTACAAAAAAATATTTGGATACGTTTGTATTGGTGTTTGTGGATGATATTTTGGTGTATTCGAAGATTACAGAAGAGAATGAAGAGCATATCAAAATGATACTACAGGTGTTGAGAGATCACTAGTTTTATGCTAAGTTCAACAAGTGTGACTTCTTTCAAAAGGAAATACAATATTTAGTCCACACCATCTCAGTAGAAGGACTGGTAGTAGATCCTTAAAAGATCAAGGTAATCATGGATTGGCCCACCCCTTGGAATGTAACAAAGGTAAGTTATTTCATGGGGTTAGTTGGATGTTATAGATGGTTCATTAAGGGATTTTCCAAGATTGTCCATCCCATCACTTCATTACAAAGGAAAGGGAAGAACTTTGTATGGTCTGCAAAGTATGAAGCCAGCTTTGAGTAGCTGAAACATATCTAGACCAATGCCCCCATTTTGAAGATTGCAGACCCTGAAAAGGATTTCTTAGTTTGTACTGGTGCTTGAAAAGAAGGACTAGGTGGGGTCCTCATGCAGGAAGGACAAGTGATCTATTATGAATTATCAAAGATACATGAAAACGAGCAACGGTATGTCACTCGTGATTTGGAGACCACAAAAATTGTGCATGTGTTGAAGATGTGGAGGCATTACTTGCTTGAAATAAGGTTTTTCCTTATGACATACCATTGTGGGTTAAAGTATTTGTTTAACCAGCCACACTTGAGCACTAGACATGCCAAGTGGATGGCACTGACTAGTGAGTTCGATTTTGAGATCAAACGTATCTAAGGAAAGGAAAACATAGTGACAGATGCACTCAGTCGGAGTGTGAAAATTGTACACTTAGTAGCAGCAAGTGTAGGAGAGTCTGACATCAAGAAAAGGATTAGATCCCTCTTACAAGAATATGAGATTTTCAAACAGGTAAGAGAGGGATTACAACAAGAATAGAGGGAGAAAAAGTATGAAGGGTATCATCTTACAACTGATGATTTTTTGTTGTACAACAAGTTGTATGTTTCTAATTCAACAGAGTTGAGGCATTTTATTATGAATGAATTCCATATAGTACCTTATGTGAGTCACCCCAATTATTAGAATATGATAACATCAATAAGGAGGATGTATTATTGGCCAAGAATGAAGAAATACATTGTTTAATACATTGCCAAATGTTTAGAGTGTCAAAAAGTCAAGGTTGAACACAAACACCCTGCAGGACTATTACAGCCATTGCCAATTCCAAAATGGAAATGGGAGATGATCTCCATCGATTTCATTACTAGTTTTCCAAGGACAGTTAGGAAACAAGATGCAATCATGGTAGTAGTGGACAAGTTGAGAAAGGAAGCTTCCTTTATTCCCATCAAATCTACTTTTAAGGCCATAGATGTTGTTGACATTTTTATGAAGGAAATTTTCAGATTGCATGGCTTACCCAAGACCATAATATCCTACAAAGATGTGAAGTTCACTTCAAACTTCTGGAAAAGTTTGTTTGTGGGTTTGGGAACACAGTTGGAATTTAGCACAGCCTACCATCCTCAAATAGATAGTCATATCAAAAGGGTGAATAGAGTGTTGGAAGACATGCTATAGATGCATGTTATGCATCAACCCAAGGAATAGGAATAATATCTACCCCTGGTAGAGTTTTCCTATAACAATGGTTATCATAAATCATTGAAGATGAGCCCATTTGAGGTTTTGTATGGTAGGAAGTGGATAGTTCCAATCAGTTGGGATATTCCAGTGGACAATATAACACTTGGACTAGAACTATTGAAGGAAATGGAGTAGGCAATGATGAAGATAAGGCACAATTTGAAAGTAGCCCAATATAGACAAAAGAGCTATGCAAATAACAAGAGGACTCATAAATATTTCAAGGTGGGAGATCATGTGTACCTCAAGGCGAAACCCAAGAGGATATCCCTAAGGATGGGGACATGTTACAGGTGCATATTTCCACCTGATCCATGCGCCAGCAATCCAGCGCATCAGTGCACATTCAAGAAAGGGAGAGAGGCACCAACCCTCTCATTTTTCCTTGAATTTTAAAACATTCATTATAATTAATTGTTGTAAGGCTTGAGTAAAGAAATCCATTTCCTTTGTATAGGTTGTATATAGAGTCACCTTTAATAGGTATGAATTGTACATATCCTTAGCATTGCCTTAGATATGAAATGTACATGATCATTCAATGCAATTAACCTCATTAGATAGGCGCTATTATGGTGCTTAGACACCACTGGTGTAGTTTGGAGGGAAGGATCATTGAGCTCCTCTTGTATAGATCGATGTAATGTATGCCCAAGAGATGTTGTTGAGAGGTTTTTGAAGGTTTTTGAATACCATTGTAAGCCAAGAAGAGAGGAGAGGAGAAATTCGAGACTATGTTGCAGTCTGAGCTTGTAAACATTGTACAGTTATTCAGGATTTAATGAAAAGAGCAGTCTTTCCTGCATATAAGGTTCTATGTGTTTTTATATGAGTTATGTTTTTTCTTTTGATTTTGATTTTACTATGTTTTCATGTATGATGTAGATGTATGAATAGGTTTCAATCTACAGGAAGAAGATAGTCTTCTCTATCTTTGTGAGTTTTTGAGAATTTTGGGTTCTTTAGGCTAGTGCAAGGAGTGCACGACAGAGTATTGGAAACTTTGTGAAGCCAATGCAAGGAGTGTGTGTTTTAATTTTGTTTGGAATTCAAGAGGAGAACGTTCCAAGTGGGCACACCAGAGTGATCTCAAACTCAGAAGGATCCTCAGAGTTACTAAACACTCTATAGGAAATCCTGTGTACAGAAAGCACATCCAGAGTTATTGAATACTATGTCATCTCATCAAGGAGTGCTTTGAGCAAGTGCAAGGAGTGTTACAGTAAAATCCCCCTGTGGACAGGTGAATTCCCTCTTGGATCCTAGGCGGCTAAGATCAAGACAGAAAGGTGCTAACTTTGATCACTGACATCCCTTTAAACCTAGCTAAGCTAATCTATAGAGAAGAGGAAGAAGATGTACCTTTTTACGATGTTTTTCCTCGCCCAGTCCAAGTTGAGCTCTGATCCTCAAGCTCATCAACAAGTCCTGCAATCCAGTCAAAGACAAAGCATGCTTCCTATTCTACTATGATTAGTTTGAAACTAGATCTATCCATTAAAGACAATTTCATGTAGGTATACACAATATTGAAGGAAACAGGCCAAGCACATGTATTAATGAGAAATCAATAAAGATACTTGAAAACCTTTGATGAAGTTGAAGCAGCCTCTTCCAACTCTCCTTTTCCAACCCCTTGCTCAAATGATCCACAAAAAAAATGACTATGCTTCACTAATTATCTCCCTTATGAGATCATAAGTTTGATGCCTTCAATGTCTCCCCCCTTTCACCATGAGGAGGCCTCCTTATATAGGCTTGGAGAGGCCTAACCACCTTAGAGATTCTTGGGATAGGTTGAGGATATTTCTCCATCAGTTGTGGATCCTCCCTAAGATCGAGCCTTGAACTCAGATTCGAATCAAACTAACTTCAGAGATAAGGGGGATCCTCCCCTGATTTTGTCAACAACATAACGCTCCCCAAAAATGGTGCACAGAGCGCTACAACGCTCCCCCAAAGGAGGGCAAGGAGCGCTAGCTCTCCCTGCTAGTGGGTAGGGGAGCACTGCCCTTCAAAATTTATTTTTAAGTGGTCTTTATCAAGGCAAACGTTTTGTACTCTTTATCAAATGATTTCTCCTTCTTTAACCAGTCTCTGAGGATGTATTTCAAGTGTTCCTTGTGATGTCGTTCGAGACATGACATAGGCAAGATGACAGTATGATGTTTGTGACACTTGCGACACTTGTGGACAAAATGTGACACTTGCGACACTCGTAATGACGACAATAGGTCATCATTGAAGTGATTAATTTTGATGTGTAACAGATTTCCCCCCAAAGTGTGGTAATTTATGTTACAGGAAAATTCCCCTGGGGACAAGTGAATTCCCTCTTGGATCCTAGGCCTCTAAGATCAAGACAGAAAGGTGCTAACTTTGATCACTGACATCCCTTTAAACCTAGCTAAGATAATCTATAGAGAAGAGGAAGAAGATGTACCTTTTTATGATGTTTGTCCTCGCCCAGTCCAAGTTGAGATTTGATCCTCAATCTCATCAACAAGTCCTGCAATCCAGTCAAAGACAAAGCATGCTTCCTATTCTACTATGATTAGTTTGAAACTAGATCTATCCATTAAAGACAAGTTCATGTAGGTATACACAATCTTGAAGGAAATAGGCCAAGCACGTGTATTAATGAGAACTCAATAGAGATACTTACATACCTTTGATGAAGCTGCAGTAGCCTCTTCCAGCTCTCCATGTCCAACCCCTTGCTCAAATGATCCACAAACAAAATGACTATACTTCACTGATTATCTCCCTTGTGATATCATAAGTTTGATGCCTTCAATGTCTCCCCCCTTTCACCATGAGGAGGCCTCCTTATATAGGCTTGGAGAGGCCTAACCACCTTAGAGATTCTTGGGATAGGTTGAGGATCTTTCTCCATCAGTTGTGGATCCTCCCTAAGATTTATCCTTGATCTCAAATTTGAATCAAAATAACTTCAGAGATAAGGGGGATCTTCCCCTGATTTTCTCAATAGCATAACGCTCCCCCAGAATGGTGCATAGAGTGCTACAATTCTCCCCCAATGATGGAAAGGAGCGCTAGCACTACCTGTCAGTGGGTAGGGGAGCGCTACCTTTCAAAAGTGATTTTTTAAGTGGTATTTCTTGAGGAAAAATTTGTGTACTCTTTGTCAAATAATTTATCCTTCTTTAACCAGTCTCTGAGGATGTATTCCAAGTGTTCCTTGTGATGTCGTTCAAGACACGACATAGGCAAGATGACAGTATGATGTTTTCAACACTTGTGGCCAAAATGTGACACTTGCGACACTCGTAATGATGACAATAGGTCATCATTGAAGTGAGTAATTTTGATGTGTAACAGATTGCCCCCCAAAGTGCAAAGTTAGAAAATGGAAACTGATGACTGAAGTACTTTGTAGACTTTTTCGAGCAAGGGTATGGACTCAGAGAACCTGGTAAAAGTTGCATACAATCATTAGACAAATCTTATGATATGTTTCAAAACCCAAGGCGGGCATACCTATGCTTGAGTGTTAAATACTTTCAATGTATGGCCACCATAAGATACACTGTGGATCCATAATTATATTAACAAAAGGTATAGCCACCAAAGATACAATGTGGATCTATACTTCCATGACATGAACTGATCGTAGCCACGAAAAATACACAGTGGATCTACGAGATGACAAGACATAACCACAGACCAATACAAAGTGGATCTATGTGATATTATATGTGTCAATATTCAAGAGAAACTCTATCACAACCTGGGAAAAGTACATATCAGAGTGATCACTCAACCCAGGGTCTTCTTACCGATCTCGATATTGTACAAATATAACCATGTGAATAGATTTCCTTATGTAGAACATGGCATAAACCACTTGATTATCGATCAATGAGGTAAACTGTTAACAAGCGCGAGGAAAAGCACCATTGATGTCAATGATTCCCAAGGTACCCTAGTACATTCCAACGAATGTGAATAAATGAGTTGAAGTCAAACATCTGTGGAATCATCTGATTATATGTCAATGATGTAAACCCACTGTCGGAAGCGAGGAGGCCTACCATTGAGGCATGTAGGTCCTAAGGTACCTGGTTTCTAAGTCTAGTTCTCAGATAATGTGTTGAAGTTGATAGGAACAGACTCATCGAAGGAGGGCCTTGATGTATCCCCCATCAATGACACGAAACTGACACAGAGATGTAAATTGGTGGATCAAATGAACATGGACTGACATGGGTATTGAAACAGGAGATTTGTGATGGTTGACTCTCGAGGCAGATACTTCCCTTGAACACTGAGGCACAACAGCAGAAACATGACATGGACCAAAACATGATGATGCAGTGGATATTGTGAATTTCGTCGAGTGACCCAAAGGAGTAAAGAAACTCAAAGGATTGGTTCAATGCAAAGGTTCAGTGGATTAAAATGTGTGCAAAGACAAAGTGTCGTGTTCAAGGGTGACTGTAAGAGTGACTGGTGATGTTTTCAAAAATTGCTCGGCTTGCTTCCTTCAAATTTTTCCCCCATCCAGATATATGAGTACCTCTTTTTTAATTTAACGATCTTAAGGAGGAAAACACATGATTGATATAACTCACCTTCGGTAAGTCCCTCTTCCTTTGTTTAATGAACTAGAAGAAGTAAGGGTTCGGTCCCATATGGGCCCTTCAATGTATGATTTTTTAACGAGTCCAGAGAAGGTAAACTCAGTGATTTTTCATGTTTAGAGAGTCTAAAAAGAACTTAAAGACAACTCCAGGGTTGTCCTTTTTTGTAATGTTAGTCTTGCGAGGCTGAAAAAGAGATAAACTGCCACTTGAAAGATGCCCTTTCAAACCTTTTAATGAGTGTGAAAGGAAGCAAGATCACTTGGCAATATTTTCATGTTTAGAGAGTCTGAAAAGAGCTTAAAGGAGACTCCAGGGGGTTCCTTTTTCGTATAACTTTTATGAGTCCGAAAAAGTGATAAAAGTCTACTCGATTACATTCTCATGTATTTATGAGCACAAAAAAGAACAAAGTCTAAGCTCGGAATTGGTTTCATTTTTACACAAGCTTGAAACAAAATTAAACTATGCTTGTAAATTCCCAACATAACTTCCAAAGGAAGGATACCCATGGATGGTTGGTACTCTACCTCCAGCTTGAAAATATAGCGGCATAACTCCAAAATGATAATCAAAGGCTGGATACATGCCCCCCCAAGCTTCAATTCATTCACCGACTTTGAGGTTATCACCAATTTCTGTACTAGATGAAGAAAAAGGATAAGGGTGGATGAAATGAAGGTTCAAATATGAGACCGAAGGAAAGACCCAACTTGACAGGAGAGGTGATTGTTTCATTTTTTAACGAGATTGTCTCAGGAAAAGAACTATGCTCAAAGGCTTCGGGTTCAGTCCCTAGATTTATGTTTCATTTTTTAACGATCTTGCTACAGAGAGGAAAACTATGCTCATGAACTCTGTTTCATTTTTTAACGAGCTTGCCACAAAGAAGAGAAACTATGCTCATGACCTCTCCTTGATCATGGCTTCCAAGAGGACAATGATCTGGAAGGAATACATGTCAAGGGACAAACGTCAATCATGGCTTCCAAGAGATCTTCGCTAGATGGAAGAAAAGCACTCTGGAAGGAATACATGTTGATGACCTCGATAAGGGTAGGGAGATCTGGCTCTAATAGCCCTATCAAAGAGATCACCATGTCAACTACCGGATCCAAGTCATCTTCATCGGCAACTGAAGGCATGGGACATAATGCCACATAATTAACCTGTGGCGGGGCCAATACCGTATGTATATAAGAACCGTTTAGGGAGCTCATTAGGTTGGTAATCAAATCAGGACCAACACATGAAAGTTGATCAATAGCCACAATTCTTCCATCGTGAGGGAAATATATCACACGAAAAAGAGTGGACACAATAGCTTTCATGGCATAGACATAATCTCGCCCAAGGAGTAAATCGAAATCCAAGGGGTCTTGGACTACCATAACATCAATAAAGACATTTTTCCCTCCCAAAGTTACAGGAAACTAAGGAATGACTCCTAAAGGGTGACTGGTTCTTCTGTTAAAAGTGAATAGAGCCTGGGTAGCTGGCACAAGCTGAGGATAACCCAAAGCTTTCCAAGCAATAGAGGACAAAATACTAATGGAAGAACCTTTGTCTATTAACGTCTGAGGAACGTCCCAACCACAAACGTGTACTATAATATTTAAAGGAATGTGAGAGGGAAGACGAGGTCTAGTTAGCACACCCCAATCAAAAAGGATGGCCTCATTACTTGGAGGGTATTTCGCGGGAGAAGGAGGAATGCCCCCCAGCATGGTAGATTTTGTATCAATGAGAAAAACATGGGTAGTATCGGGTTTAATCTCTAGAGGGAGAGTAGTATCGACTAATGATGGGATCAGATCAACCACTTGGTTTTTATTCTCCAAGGGGAGAATGGGGTCGATGAATGGAAATAAATCGACCATTTTGACACTCTTCAGAGGAGGAGTGGGATCGATCGATGATGTAACCGGAGCAACCACTTTGGCACTCTTCAAATGAAGGGTGTGACTGACCAATGAAGGGACTAGATCAGTCACTTGAGTTTCACTTTTCAGATGAAAAGTGGCATTGACTTAGGACAGAACTGGATCAGCTACTTTGGTTAGTGGTTCAACCGAGGATGAAACCAGATTGACCACCGGATCAACCGGACTGACTGAAGATGGAACCGAATTCACCAGTCCATCAACTAACGATGGGTTGGGAGAAATCTTATGATAACCAGTTGGAAGTTGAATATTTTTCAAAACAGAAGAAGCCTCGTCCATATGAGGACAAAGGTGAGAGTAATGATCACCTTCGCATAACATGCAAGGAAACTTGACAGTTTTCTTATTCTTACCAACCTTAACGTCACTAGTTGACGAGGTGTCACCAATATGTCTAGCAGGGGCTGATGACATGGAAGACCACATTTCTAAGACCTTGGGAAGACCAGGGCAATCTCTCAGAAAGTGGTCACCCTTACAAAGACTGCAAGGGAATTTGGGTTTCAGATTCTTCATTTTAATCTTGTTGGCCTCATCAACACTCTCAGTATGATCAACAGTAGTTGGTTGCTTGGATCAAACATCTGAAGTAGTTGGAGGCTTGGTCCCTTTTTGGTTCTTCTTCTTCTTCTCTTTCTGTTTCTTCTTATTATTATCAACCTATCTAGTCGCGTTAGAGCTTTCACTAGGAGAAGAAGGAGAAAGGGAAGGAGATTTGATAGATGAAGAAGGAGAAAGGTTGACATGAGGTTGATGTGTGGGTGGTGTGCTTACATCTGAAACACTTGTTGCATTCAAAATTACCAGAGTGGAAAAAAACCATACCGGTAACCCAATTGTGAGACTTGGAAGGCGCAAAGTAGCAATGTAAGGAGGACCAACGTTTCCGTAAGAAGGAAAAACAAAAGTTTCCCCCGGAGCAAGGGTTGCTCCATTGGTATTTCCGGGAATTGACACCATTAAACAAAAATCCAACCTAGATTATGCTAGGAAAAAAAAACATTACGCACTAAAAATCTAGGAAGCAAGCAAACAAACAAAAACTTCTCACAATGAATGCACTAGTTGGTGATGAAATCCAACGTCACGAGAAAAATATAAGAAGGGGCTGAGATAGAGCGGGTGAAAAAGTTACGTTGACGACCTGCTTAACGAACTTACACCCTGGTGAAAGATCCCACACATAAACATTGGTATACCCACCAAGGAGCCCGAGTGAGTTTGGGAAACGTCAATTCTAGGTACCGTGAAGACTTGCCCCTCCACAGTCACCTTGTGTAAATATCGTAAAGAGATAGGCCACTAAGGTTACCAACTACAACAGTGATGCCTGGGGAAACAGTGGACAGTTCAATCCATGCGCAAAGGAAGGGTATCTAGTCCGAAATCAACTTGAAAGGCTTCCACTCATCATTGTGGGTATACCTTCAAGTGACCCCCATAATACACGCAATCTCTACACCAACACCAACAAAGCAGGGTGAGTAACTCTGCCAGTCTTAATGCGACCTTGTGATTGACCCTTGTGTTAGAAGGGCTTCCCAAGGAAAAATGTAGCAAGTGGATTTCACCGCTTCCTAACTCAAGATTCTATGTTAGTTTACAAATTTGGAAAGTTATCTTTCACACCTATTCCAAAGCCCTACACCCTAAGATAATGTAGGTTTGCTACCAGAAAAGATAAAAATTTCTAATAAATTTTAGATTAGCGCTTGATTTTAAGGTTGTTGCTTACTCGAGAGAAAAATGACGTGGACTAAATGATGTTTTGACCGACTCTAAACAATGCAAAGAAATTATAATGAAAACATTTCACTTCGATGAAATCTATATTATGAGAAGGAGAAAACGTTCATCATTCCAGATGCACAATGTCCCAAAATGCCAAAAACCATGCAATTCTGCTACTTCAAATGCAATCTAGTTTCACTACCCAAAAGAAAGAATTCAACTATTTTCTTTGTTTGATTCTAATGTATAAATAAATTAAATACAAATCCTTTGATGCTCTACTACTTTCAATCGGGAGAAAGAGTCCTATGCAGATGCAAAAGACACAAAGCAAAAAGGCTACAAACAAAGCATGCACTCAAGGCAATGAGGTATGAAATAAAACAAGTAGAAACTTGTCCTGATAAGAACACAATCAAATATTCTACAACCAATCAAACATTCAAGTAACATAAGAAAATGCAGAGAAGAATCCAAGAAAAGACAGGGAGAAAGAGAAATCACTCAAAACTGTCCCGACAAAACAACCAGCTAGAAAAGGCAATTTCACATTTCTGAAAAAGGTTTCAAGCTCCAATCAAGACAATAGGGAGTGATAAGCATCAAAAACAAATCCGAACAACTTCATAAACCAACCACGGACTCTAGGTAAAGACCTATGCAAAACAGGTTGCAAAAGACTGAGCAGAAGAAGGCAGAAACTCCCAAAAAAGAGACTAGTGCTCCCTATCTCAAGGGTACAGAGCATTGAAACACTCCTTAAAACACTGTAGAAGAGCGTTGGGTAGAGATCAGCGCTTTGGTATGGCCTAGTGGGGGGCGCTAGTCCTCCCAGAATCTCAGAAAAAGAGCCCAAAAATGCAAAAAACTCACCCAGAATGCATAAAAATTGGTGAAATTGCTAGTGAAGGTAGGAGAAGGCTAATGGATGATGAAAAAATAGTAAAAGTGATCTAAAATATGGGAAAAGAGAAAGTAAAAAAAAAGGAAGGAAACCAAAACTGAAATCTTTGGTCCCTAGTGGATTCGCCAATTTTTGTTACAGGAAAATCCCCCTGCGGATAGGTGAATTCCCTCTTGGATCCTAGGCCTCTAAGATCAAGACAAAAAGGTGTTAACTTTGATCACTGACATCCCTTTAAACCTAGATAATATAATCTATAAAGAAGAGGAAGAATATGTACCTTTTTACGTTTTTCCTCGCCCAATCCAAGTTGAGCTCCGATCCTCAAGCTCATCAACAAGTCCTGCAATCTAGTCAAAGATAAAGCATGCTTCCTATTCTACTATGATTAGTTTGAAACTAGATCTATCCATTAAAGACAAGTTCATGTAGGTATACACAATATTGAAGGAAACAGGACAAGCACGTGTATTAATGAGAACTCAATAGAGATACTTACAGACCTTTGATGAAGCTGTAGCAGCGTCTTCTAGCTCTCCTTGTCCAACCCCTTGATCAAATGATCCATAAACAAAATGACTATGCTTCACTAATTATCTCCCTTATGAGATCATAAGTTTGATTCCTTTAATGTCTCCCACCTTTCACCATGAGGAGGCCTCCTTATATAGGCTTGGAGAGGCCTAGCCATCTTAGAGATTCTTGGGATAGGTTGAGGATTTTTCTCCATCAGTTGTGGATCCTCCCTAATATCGAGTCTTGACCTCAGATTCGAATCAAACTAACTTCATAGATAAGGGGGATCTTACCCTGATTTTCTCAATAGAATAATGCTCCCCCAGAATGGTGCACAGAGCTCTACTACGCTCCTCCAAAGGAGGGCAAGGAGCGCTAGCACTCCCTACTAGTGGGTAGGGGAGCGCTGCCCTTCAAAATTGATTTTTTAAGTGGTCTTTCTCAAGGAAAAAGTTTTGTACTCTTTATCAAATGATTTATCCTTCTTTAACCAGTCTCTGAGGATGTATTTCAAGTGCTCCTTATGATGTCATTTGAGACACGACATAGGCAATATGACAGTATGATGTTTGCAACACTTGTGACACTTGTGGCCAAAATGAGACACTTGCGACACTCGTAATAACGATAATAGTCCATCATTGAAGTGATTAATTTTGATGTGTAATAAGGATTGCACAAGAGAACTTTGTTTAGAGTTCTGTGAGAGAAGAGTGTCAGGGAAGACACCTCGAGTTGTTGAACACTCTGGTACCCAGTTGAAGGAGGAAGTACTTCAAAGTTGTTGAATAATCTGAAGGAAGGCTTTGCAAAGTGTGCATTGAGCAAGTGCAAGGAGTTGACAATACCAACACCTTTCTGAAGTTTTGGAGGAATTGAGGATAAGCATAGTTGTTGAACACTCTGGAGGAGAGCTCTGTAAGAGTGCATTGAGCAGTTGTTTTCCAGGAGGGCACAAAGATTCTTTGAAGTCCGAGCATTTATAAGCTCGGGAGGACTAGCGCAGAGTTCGTGTAGGGTGAACTTAAACCAAGTTCATAAGCTCAAGAGGAAGAGTGTGGAGTGCCAGGAGGGTAGCAGAAGTATTTGAAAGAAGCAGAGGGTTGAGACCCTTAGAAATTTTCAAGAAGTTCCAAAGCTCAGGAGGGACAGTGCCTTTGCACATAGAATCTTTGTAAAGATTGTAGAAGACCAAGAATAGTCCAAGTAGAAGGTTGTGAGGAAAGTGCAAGGAGTGCGCCAGAGGTAAAGTGTCTTAAAATTTACAAGCTCAGGAGGACGAGCATGGGGTTCCAGGAGGGCATCAGAAGTTTTCTATCCAGGAAGGAGGCCTGAACGTCTTTAGGTTTGAGTGAGATAAAGCTCAGGAGAAACAGCGATCTCTATAGTGAAAACAGAAGCCAAGTCATTGGACTTGCTGAGAAAAGATCAAAAGGGCCAAGTCCCCTTGAAGAATCTCTTAGGATACTTCGAGTAGTTTTAAGCTCAGAAGAGATAGTGCCTTTGTGCACAGAACCTCAACAAAGAGTGCAGAAGGCCGAGAGTAGTCCAAGTTTTGGACTGAGAGGAAGGAAGCAAGGGGTGCGCCAGTGGTCCATAATCCTCGAAAGATTCTATGAAATCTCAGGAGAAGTAGCGAGTCCAAGTACCCAAAGAAGGAGACTTAGGAGTTTTTTTCAAGTCCGGACGATTCCAAGGTTCATAAGGGATGACCGAGGTTCAAATTGCCTCGAGCAGACAAGATCAAAGAGGGATAGCATTTCTTTCCAAAGCACAATCCAAAGTCAAGAAGACAGCCTTGCGGAGAGAAGGAGTCAAAATCTTAAGAGGTATAGCACCGGTTGAGCATAGATGATTTTAGGGGCTAAATTTCGCAAATGGGCTAATTTTCCATGGTTTTTCGCAAAAAATGATTCGCCAATTTCCATTTATTCTAAAAACGATTCGCCCAAATTCCATAGAATAAAATTATTTTACCTTAAAAATTGCCAAAATTGTATAGAAAGTATATAAAATACTTAGAAATTTGAATATTTTTACAAAACTATCACCAAACATTTTACATTTTGCATATTAAGGACTAGTAAGATTAGCCCATGTTTCTACATTTTAATATAAATTTCCATTCTTAAAATCATCCCTGCGGTTGAGGCCATGTGGTTAGAGCCCAGCCAAGGGATCAAAAGTCGAAGCCATTGAAAATCCGAAGGATTTTTCATTAGAAGGAAGGAGAACTGCTTAGAAGGGAGAGGCTATAGGAGTCATTGGATCGGCATCCAGGAGAAATCTAGACCGTTAGATCTATGTTCAGGAAAGGAAAGGAGAGAGCAGGAGGAAATTAGATCTAAGCCTTCAGATCTAGGCATGAGCTACAGGAGCCGTCAGATCCATAGAAGGTACATGGGGGATAATAATAGATCATAGCCATCAGTTCTGCGAGTAGAGACCGATAGTCGTCAGATCTGGAGAATTTGCGAGGTGGATAACCCTTAAGGGCTTCAGCACTTTTCCTATTTTGAGGTTGGAGAGTGTACAAGGTGATGGATCGTCGAAGTCCCGGGTGGCCGAAGCAATCGTGACCATCAGATATCGTGGGGACATGTGTCATGCAATCCCACACTTCAACGTTAGAGCACTTTGGGGAAACCAAGGTATAGTTGTGAAGTCCTAAGACTCCCAGAGACCCGGGGTCCCGAAGTCCAATCCAAGTCATCGATCTATTGAGACATCTGGGAGGAGGGTTCGGCGAGCAGAGACTTCAAAAGAAAGGAGGAGAGGGTAGCGCCAAACTTCCCGGGGACCTGAAGATCGAAGCACCATAAATCATCAGATCCAAGGAGGACACGTGGCCGAGATCCATGTACTCTGGAAGAAAGAGGAGAAGGGTAGAGTTGACCATGATTCTATTGAAGCCC